>VZTH01016157.1:471481-515918 GCA_013397815.1 Aleadryas rufinucha
CCCCCCCAATAAAAACGAATTACCTTTTTTTTTTTTCATATATCCTATATTGTTTCAAGGAGTGTTTTTCTGCCTGAATAAACAGAGTTAAATCACAAGGGTTGGGTTGTTCTAGGAGAAATAAACAGGAACTGAAACAATAACGAAGTTAACAATAAGGGGAAACCTTTAAATGGGGTACAATTCTGTTAAGTTCCCCCCAGTTCTGGTGAAAGCTTAACATCAAAAGAGATCCATAAAATCATAGAATAGTTTGGGTTCAAAGAGACTTTTAAAGATAATCTTGTCCAAACACCCTGCAGTGAATAGGAACATCTTCAGCTAGATCAGATTGCGCAAAGTCCATCCAATCTGACCTTGGATGCTTCTAGTGATGGGGCTTCCACCATTTTTGGGCAACCTATGCCAGTGCTTCACCACCCTCATTGTAAAAAACTTTTTCCTTGTATCAAAACTAAATTGACCCTCTTTTAGTTTAAAGCTATTACCCTCTGTCCCTCACAACAAGCCATGTAAATGTTTATCCCCATCTTTCTTATAAACCCTCTTTAAGTACCAAAAGGCCTGTAAAGATGCTGACCTTGGGGATCTGCCCACGGGCTGTGACTGGCTGGCAGAGGTATGAGGAGCACAGAGAGGGAGAGACACACACTGCTGCAGTTTGACTCTTGTTATAATCCCAACGTGGAAGTAGCTGGACTGAGTGTAGGTGAGGAAAATTATTCCCTGTGAATTCTGCTGTTTATAGAGTCATGGGCATAAAAAGAAAATAGTATCTATTCAAGTGAGTCTGTTCTGTAGGATTTGAATGATGTATCTCTAAAAAAATGTTTCCATGTCACCTTGCCAGGGACTTGAACAAAATCGATGATTTGATGCAAGATATCACTGAACAGCAAGATATTGCCCAGGAAATTTCAGATGCTATCTCAAACCGAGCCACCTTCGGTGATGAGTTTGACGAGGTTAGTACGTCAGGCCTTTGAGTTTTAACTCCGTAGTTATTTTGCTGTGCAGTGGTTTGTTTCTCAAAAAGTGTGGATGTGAAATTCCTTGGTTCTAGCTTACCCTATCTAGGACAATTGTATAATTTAAATAGAAATATAAAATTTTAATAAAACTATTAATATATAAAATATATGAAGTACTAAATAGAAATCTATATATGTAAAAATATAAAAATTATTTTTATTTTTGTATAAATTTTAAGAAAAGCAGTTTTAACTGCACTTCCATAGTTATTTTTCTCATTTGAACCACGGAAGAAGGAGGTCACTAAAACATGTAATTTGTACTACTCCAAGTGGACACTGAAACACATAATTTTTTGTTGCTCCAAATAGACATCCTTTTAACTAAGTGCATGTCCTTATGTCATGGACAGGCTGCTGTTCATAATTCTGAATATTTGGACCATTTTTTAAGGTTGTTTTTGGTGCTTGGAGATGCAGGTCCTTTCCCTGTTGCCCAGACCCCAGAAGTAGATCTGTTCGGTAGAAGTAATACATGTTGGAGGCAATAAAGTGTCATTCTAGACCTCTTTTCTTCTGAAAAAGGACCTTCTCAAAATTTGTTGCAGTAATTTTCATCCAGTGCCCCCAGATTTGATTTTGTATATCTAAACAGGATATTATTTATTTGTGATCCAGCCATGGTTGAGGGCTCAAGGGTCAAGGATACTCAAAATTCTTGTAATCTATGGAATGCAGAGATGGGTATCAAGCTCAGTATCACAACCAGCTTGGTTTTGTTTTTCAATTTTGTTTCAAAATGACCAAGCACTAAGGATCATTTGAAGAATGTCCTGAATATTCAAACCATTGACTCTATTCCCAAATAATTGGTTCCTATGTGCCCAAATGGACAACAAAGAAAAATATAAATGCTGTATTGCACAGAATTGCTTGATTGGGAGGTAGAGGAAGTTTCATTCAATGGTTCTAATTTGTTGAAAGTAAGAATGATTCTTTATATTTTGTTCCCATTATCTGCTTTCCTGTATTTCTACTTTGATTTTAAATAGACTTTCCAAGAAACATTTAGTCATTACTGGCACAAGGAATAGGATTTCGCCTGAGCTTCAAACAATTGAAAAACATACTGGCCATCCCAAACAGCTGTACAGTGTCTTACTTTTCATCAGTGCTTAACTTTCTGGAGTCTGGGCTTAGTAAGCATGTTGTAGATTGATCTGCAAGTACCTAAGAGATACTAGTTGAAGCTGATGTGCATTGTTCCTGTGTGGGAAATAAGCCACTGTCACTTGGGGCATTGTTGTACCAGCTTTTGCATAGGAGCCTAACACCTAATACAACACTTGGGCATCAACTGGGAAACCTGGTTTGCAGGCTACTGCAGCTTAAGAGTGCTAGAATCAATGACTTAATTGCTGGGATACAAGGTGGTTTGTGTTGAAGGATAATATTTAATTTTTTTTTTTTTAAGGATGTTTTTTCCATGCACTTGGGTGCATTTTCTCTTCACATGTGTGCCATGGGTGTAAGGAGACCGTGGAAGCATGTGATGTCTCCTGCTCCCAGGAGAGGCAGGATAGGCACAGAAACATAAGGGTTCTTTCTCCCTGGGCTGGCACAGTGTATGTTTGCCTTAAATTATAAAACCATGAGAAAGTAAATCTAGGTATCGAGTCCTGTGGTGCCTATGCAATTATGATTTTAACGTCTACATTGGTGATAAACAAAGTGTAAATATGGAGGCTAAGCCGATTTCAATACCTAGTAGCTCCTACTTCACTACTTTTTTGACACTTCCCCCACCCCTCTCCTGTTGTTTTTGCCCATTGTTTCTTTTAAACCATTTTATCAATGTGGCAAAGGCCCATTTCTCTACAAATACGTAACATTTAGCTTCCTTTCTTTGGGAAACTTCAGCCAAGGAATAAGTTCCTTGATTTTTTAAAAAGTGTACAGTCTTTTATTTTTAGCATTGTATGAGTGGATTAGATCATCTGTCCAAATCAGCCTCTGCACCTAAAAGCCCACAAGTGCTGCATGCTTCAAGAGGGAATAGCAGGACCCAGGAGGACAGTTTTGATTCCAGTGCTGCTTTGAAATCACATATAATCCTGTAGTTATGTGATAGGGCTGAAGCATAATGTTTAATGACTGTCTGCCTTATAAACAGTGGAAGGTGTTTGCCTTTTAAAATGGGAGAAATGGCACAATAAAGTTAGAATCCTTTGAAAAGTACAGGGTCTAGATTTGGAACAAACCTGAGGACAGCAGAGGCTTTTTACTCCTGTATTTGCCTTTTTGACATGTATTGTACTGCTGTTAGTTTTGCTTCTAATTTTATTCCTTGTCCTGTTTCTTAACTTCCATTGTCTTATTTCAGTGTTCAATTAAGATTTACTGTTATTGTCCATACTTAGTAAAAATTACACTTCTAATATGCTGTTTCCTGATAAATCCTTTCAGGTGTAAACTGTTTTTTCACTAGTACTTTGCTTCCTGGTGGTTAAATGTGTCCTTGCCTGTGATCATTGTCAGTATTTGTAAATAATGTTTTCCTTGAATTTAGGATGAGTTGATGGCAGAATTAGAAGAACTGGAGCAAGAAGAACTGAACAAGGGAATGAGAGATGTCAGGTTGCCAAGTGTTCCGTCCACATCGCTGCCTTCTCGCCCTGGTAAAATGCCTGCTTGCCATTTTACATTTCTCATGATTAAGCCATGCTGTGAGAAAGGGGAGAGGAAGAGAGGGTTTCAGATCTGCATTTAACTCTTTTTTGACTTTTAAATTGCTATAAATTCCTTTTCCTGTTTTTGTATCTGCTTAACAGAAAAAGCAGAGTAGAATTCCGTTTTGCTATATAAAAGCCTTTAGGACCAAATTCTCTGTAGATTTGGGGAGACAAACATGGGGAACTTGACCTTGCATATATACTGATGAATCTCCTACTGAAATGTAGTAAGATAATTGAGAAATGATCTTTTTTGCCTTTTTTTTTTTCTTTTTGGCAATTAAATCCTTAGTCTCTTTCAGTTAGAGTCTGACCTAGATTCAAAATGTTTAGGTCATAAAGATCCAGCTTTGCAGGGTAGTGGTTTGATATTTTCCACTGGTATTTTAATTAGACATGAAGGAGGCAGCAGGAAGTACATATTTAAAGACTTATTTTCATTCCTTTGCTTCTTTCTACTGAACAGGCTTATTCCTGGTATTAAGCTGTGGTTTTATTTTTCTGTAGTTCTCCCCTGTTCATTTTGAATTAAGCTAGAGGCAGTTAACTTCTACTACACTTTCCACTGTCAGTTGAAAGACTTGCTGTGTACTGACATTAGTAAAAGAATATAAATGCTTGATGGTAAGGACAGCACACGTGTGACACAGGTTGTTTATGGTTTCTGCTGTAGAACAGGTTACCTGGACCAGCTCGACTCAGATACTATTATATGTGTTTTGGCAGATGGCACTTAAATCCTGAGAAGCAGTTTAAAATGTTCAAACTGAGACTGTGGCCTCATCTACTGAAGTCAACTGAACAGCTAGTAGAAAAAAAAAAAAAGAGATTTAGTGAAAATTCAGTCTGGCCATTTACGATTTGTTCATACATTGTCTTCCAGATCCAGCTGTGCCATTTGACATTTTTATTAAACCCAGACCACCTCCATGTGTTTCTCACTATTTTAATTTTCTACTTCATCCATCTGTATGGCTGCTTCAGGCAAGATGAGCTGGTTACAATTATTTAGTTCAAGGCTATGAAAAACTGGCTTATGATTTCTGAAACTTGCTGCTTACTGTTACACAGCAACAGCAAAGTCAGAACAGCTAATGGATCTATAATGCTTCTAATTGGAGATGCATGTTGCCCTCCTGATTTTGAAGATGAGGAAACTGCAATGGAGCAAGGCATAGTGACCTTCCCCAGTCACACAGTGAACCAGTGACACTTGCAGAATGGGGACTGAACCTGTGGTCTCCATGTACTTCTCTCACCCTTAGTCCCTGAAGGTGGCAGTTGCAGTGCCCTCAGGATGGCGGCTCCTGGCCCTGCAGCCGCCTCAGGCAGGAGCCAGCTGGCTGCTATAAGGGCGTGCACGCCCTGGATGTTACTGCACCCAGTAACAGTGTTCCACTGGTGTTTGGAGAGACACCAGTCCTGATGTGCACAGCCCACAGATGGAGGAGGCAGCCTGAGGTTCAACTTGGGCTCTTGGGGATCTAGTTTGCAGGTCAGCAAATGACGACAGTTTGGGTGAGGTTTTAGTTCAGTGAGTGCAGATGATGAATGATAGGAGATTTGGGTACAAAGGGACAAAATGTGTGTGGGACCTGATACAGAGCTGGGAATTGCTGTTGCTGTGAGTGCAGCAGTTAACTGACAACACTTGAGCAAAGTAAGTTCAGGAATTTCTTTCTCCATTTTAATAAATGACACCACCCTTTAAAATGGGGTGAGTTCATTCAGAGACTGGACTTGCATGTACAGAACCTCTCAGCACTATTTGGAAAGGTAGCAGGATGTGCAGCTGGCCAGGGTAGGTCACTTTTGCCTATTTACATGGTGGTGAGAGAACTGACAGCATTCTTGTGGACCTTTTCTGGTTGTGACAACCTTTAGAAATCAAATGTTTTTTCTGTGTGAGTCTTTCAGTAGGAATTGCATCAGACCTATATTGTGAACTTCAGGGTTCTATGGGAAATAATGATAGGGCAAAGTAGTCACATCTCTTACGAGCTTCACTCCTGCATTACCCAAGTTCAGCTTGTTACTCAGTAAATTGGTCTGAGATCTTCAAACTGAAAAACACTGGAAGGGTCAGATAGAAGGGTTCTGACTGTTACATTAGTTGATGGTTATTGTCTCTTTATCTGCAGCATCGACCAGGAAGAGAGCAGAGGATGAAGATGAAATGAAGAAGCTGGCTGCCTGGGCTTCATAAGACATGGTCTTTTTATTGCACCAAACATTATAGTGCACATGTAAAGAACTGTAATGCTGTTTTATAACTGCACTGATTTAGTGTGGTTGCATTTCATACAGGCTGGGTTTTTTTATGGCAAATCTTGCTAAGACTGGTGTTACTGCCGTGTTACAAAACTAGCTTAAAAACCAGCAAACAAAAGAATTAAGGAGTTGCCTAAACCTTCAGGCATCAATTTTTTTTCAGCCTCGTCAAGAGATTTGTTTTATTAGTAGTATCAGTTTTTATTAGGTACTATCTTACCATATCTGTTGGTTTTTAAAACCTGTGTGCCTCACTTATGCTCAAAGCTGGATTCATTTTTGAAATGAGAAAGGTAAGGAAGTCATCAGGGCCCTATAACTAGAGGGTTATTTGGTTCAGACTGTTTGAATATTAGCAAAACAGTTTAATACATGTCCTGACTTGCAAGTTCTTTGGGCCCAAGAGCTAATAACTATTCATTTGGACATGAAGATTCAGTCTGCCTGGAGCAACTTACGGTGTCCTAGATATTAAGAGGAAACTCTTCTGTAGGCTTTTTGAAGTGGGATATGTTATTTGTTTTGTTTTAACTGGCCAAAATGTCCCACGCACTTCTATAGGTCAACTTGAATTGTATTTTGGACTATTTCTGACTTGGTTACAGAATTAGAGTGACTGAGGAAAGTGAAATGTCTAAGTTCTTACAGATTCCTGCCAAACAATACTGATTTTCATTAACTCTGTCAAAAATTCAGAAGAGATTTGACCTTCATGTGTTCTTCTCCTCTACCTTGTCTTTTAAGGGTGAGTCTTTACTTTGTATGATAATACTTATCCTCAAAGGAATTAGCAACACATTTTTAATTATAAAATTTCAAAATAGTTTTAATTTCTGAGCATTTGGTTCTTTTCTCTTACTCAGTTTGTGAATGGAAATAATACCAGTGTGTTGCATTTGCAGTGCCTTTTTAAACCCTGGTTAAAAGCCGATTCTGAGTTACTTGTAAAGTTGGTGTGTTACTGTCCAACTGACTACTTTTTAGCCTAAGGAACAAATGCCACTCTTGAGTGTTAAACTACTACATATATGGAAAAATCGCTGTTCAAATACAACCCAAAAATTAAATAGGCTGCTTTGTACTAACAAAGTTTATTAAATAAGTCTTAAGCTGTATGCTAGTAGCCTGCTGTCAGTCACAAGGAGATAGTAAAACACTGGAGTTCCTAGGGGTGTAGGAAGCAGAGTCCTTGATCTAGGTTTCTTTTCAAATGAATTTAAATTTTGTGATGACTGAACCACCTGGGGAATAATGCTAGACTTGGTTTCTGTAGATCTTCAGCAACAGAGGACTGGCCCCTTCTCCTGCAGGCTTTAGCCTGTGATTTGTTGGGTGTTCAGCTTCAACAGGCAACAATAGCCTTCAGCTTAGTGGATTTTAGGTTAAGCATAAGCAAATATGTGTTTCTAGACATGGCCAGCTCAGAACCTTTCAAGCTGAGCCCCATGGATGAAACCCAAAATGTGTAATCCCTGGGGAGAGATTGACTTTTTCGAAACTTTCATTCTCTGTGGAGGAATTGCTTTTGGTTTGTGTCTGTATGAGAGGTGAACCAAGCCTTGCTACTTTACTTAGGATAATTTTCTTACTGGAAAAAACGAAGTGTGTTAATTCTGTCCTAAAATTTGGAGGTACCAAGAAAATTGTCTGTTTTTGTTGAGAGTAGAGAAAGTCTGGAATTATTTAATTTTTGTTTTAAATACAAAATAAAACAGAAAAAAGAGAGAAAGAACTGCCTTAAATTTAAAAATATGTTTTGAACTCTCAAGGAGTAGGAAACCAAGTACTAATAAAATGCTAATTGGTTTTAATGCTTGCTGAAATTCAGCATGAAGTGCTAGCTGAAAGCAGGAATATTTAGTAAAATAGCAAATATTCTAAGTTATTTTGAATCCGTTTGCTAATCCTTCTGGCTTGAATCCTGTGTTCAAGGTGTGCAGTTTATGCAGGTCTCTGAATTGGGTACAGAACGTATTAGCACACTCTGGTCGTGTGACCATGCAAGGCTGGCAGTGTGCTTGTGGACACTTCTGGTGTTTCTAAATATGAGGCTGTGCCGACACAGTTCCATGGTTAGTTTGGAAAAGCTGGCTTCTAGCCTCTGTTCTTGGTCAAATTAGTTTAGCAATGCTCGGCTCTTATGTAGCACTTGGCATACTTGAAGTGCTCTACAACCTAATAGGTCTCTAAGCTTCCTTTTGAATCTAAAGTGACTTTCAGTCTGCTTAGGAAAATATGGACCTGCTGTTTCTGTGTAAGAACTTTCCATGTGAACATCCCTCATGGGAGAGAAAAAAATCCTGTAGAAAGTCTTCTCCTTTGCAAACCAGCGTTTGACTGCTGACCTTCAGCAATGTTTTGGCCAAGTGCTGATCCTGAAGAAGCTTCAGATGTCTTCAGCTTATTAATCTCAGACCAAGCACTTTAAAAACAAAATTTTTGAAAGATGAAGAAATGAAACTGGATATTCAGGTGAGCTGCTCTGAAAGCTTGTGTATAGTGGCTGGTGATCCTGAAGGACAGACTCATGTACCAGTTCACAGGCCAGGATGTGTGGTTGGTGAAGCTGTACTCAGAGACACTATAGTGATTTGTAGAAACCAAAAGGCACCATGGACCTCTGTAACTGGAGTGTTTGCTGCCATATTTTTTTGGGACACCAGTTTTCTTCAAAGGCAATAGGGTTAGAGGGATTTAATTCAGCTGAGGGAGTGGCTCTTTCTTGTGTAAATTCAGATAACAGTGGGACAAATGGCTCTTTGTTTTTTGAACATATGTCTCTCTTCACGCCAAGATGGTGTTTGTTTAGTATGTAGGCAGTCGAGAGTGAGTAGTGTCAACGTGTTATTGTAAATGTACCCTATTAACTGGAACATTTTACAGAAGGACTGTGGCAGCAGATGGTGTACTGTAACTGACTTCCTTTCTTGTTGCTTATTTATTCTGAGATTGTTTTTTTTCTCCTAATAGGCGTGGACATTTTTAACCCGGATAACTTTAAAAAGGGGAAAATATATTAATAAAAAGTAAAAACAATTCATATATGTATATATATACACACACTGTAAATAAATATTTTAGTGTCATGTTTGTGTTACATGATTTTATTAAATTTCTTTTCCTATCAGGCAGTATTGTAAGTACCCTCCTTATACTGTCATTAGGATGTAGTGCTCTTCTAAAGGATGTGAGAATATTTTGAAAGATATTTTTGATGTATTAATCTTTCAGGAACAAGTTAGAATTCAAGAATTCGTAGAAGTTGATTTGGTTTAAAAAAACAACCAATAAAAAACCCCACCCCAGTGTAAGCTGTGGTGTTTGGACTGCATTCCTTCACACTTAACTGTTGTGTTGCAAGAAATTATTTTATTTTAATATATCCAAAATACCTCCCTCTCCTCCCCTCTGACCCAAAGATCTCATTGTTTCAGAAATATGTTTTTCACTTTCCAGGCCTTACTTGAAAGAGATCATTGTTTCAGAAATATGTTTTTCACTTTCCAGGCCTTATTTGAAAGGAAGAATGATCAGGTCTTTTAAAAATGGAAAAGAAGAAAATACAATAGGAAAGGATGAAGTGAGACAAATACAGAATGCATTTTTTCATTCGTCTTATTAGAATCTCTTTAAAGTCTGTGTGTGTATAGTGTCTCATCTTTTATGTACATACACATATATTTACATGTATGTATGAACTGCTGGAGCAGTGATTTAGGACCACCATTCATTATCTGGTGTGCAAAGGTTTCAATTGCTTGGGCAGCTTCTCTTTTCCTCTTTGTAAATCCTGAGGGCTTTGTCACAAAATGCCAAGGAACTGCTGGCTGTGTCTGCAGCTGTGGGGGGTGGAAGAACAGGATGGGTGTGCAGGGGGAATATTTAGAAAATCTCACCGTCTTTCATGATGTAGAGCTTGTATTATTTTAATTATGTCATTTTTTTAGAAACATAAGGAGGTAACTTTAGTCTCAAAAATTATTTAGCAGCAGGGATTATCTTGAACATTTTAAGAATTACAAGTAGTATAATCTCACTTAGCTGTCATATTTTCTCACATCTGTCCCCATTGCAGAGACTGTGGCAAGACTTGCCTTCATAGCACTGTTCAGTCAGGTGTATATTGTAGGAAAAATATAGCTGGTTGATGTGACTTTGATCATAGTTTAAGTGGTTTGTTGTTTTGTTATCAGCATGTAATTACCTGGTCACCACTGAACTATACACTTAGGATCAATATCTGCAGTATCTGCAGATAAAACTAGATGATATAGTTATGAAATGCTAATATGTGCCTAGAAATTTCTGAACAACCTTGTATACCTAAGATGGCTGTGTGTGGCAGGGTCACGGTGGCCCCTCTGCTGCCCTGCTCCCCTCCTCTCCTGCATGCTACGCTTGAGTTTTCATGTTTTGCTTGTATGTCTGCGTAGCTGACTTTTCCCCTTGCAACTAGAAGTCTTCTGATAATTCCATGGTTGCTATTTACTACAGCTGATTGTCAAATTCCTCTTTACCAAGACAAACTTTGGCATCTTGGGGAGTTTGGGCTTGACCCTCACCCAGCCCCTTACAGTCTGTGCTGTCTCAGCAGCCACTGCTACCCAGGCTGTTTTTATGGCAGCAGGGCAGTGTAGGTACCCTCAGCTGGCTTTCTCAAAGGGCAGGCATCCAATTCTCCTAGGATTGAAAGGCAAGTTGAGGATCTGTGATTTGAGCTAAATTTCATAAAATAGGTGGTAGGCCAGTTGTCTGAGCTGGCGGTGTGCTCCCATGGAGGTGATGAGTGTCAGTACCTCCCGTTCCCATTGCTGTGACATCGGCTTTCACCATGTGAGTCTCATGGGGCAGGATTTACATGGACACCCCAACTCTACCGTGAGTTTAGCACCCTTTTCTTAAAAAATTAAACGTGCACTTTAGGAGTAATGTGAGTGTTCAGATGCATTTAATTTATAAATGTATCCAGATACCTTAGCTTTACTTTTGTACTCAGCTTAGTAAAGGGACCTTGGTGCAGCTGCTAAACTAACTAAACTGAGCTGGGACTGCAGATGTATAGGCATGTGTAAGGTTGTATTACCCTGTACCTATTGTATGTAACCTATGTGTATGTGGGGTGTTGGAGTGCCAGCAGCAGTGGTGAGCTCCATCAGTGGCAGGGCTGGGGCTCTGCGGACCTCCAGGAGGAGCTCTGGGTTCAGCGTACAGCGAGAAACTCCAGCAGGCTGGAAAGGCTGCAGTTTGCTCACAGGACCTGATTTCAGTCTTACTGATTGTACTGGAGGAAAAGGCCTGCCTGGAAATGCTGCTCAAAAACCAGGGGGGAAACCCTCCTACACGTCCTACTCCTCCCACAAATCTCCACTTGGTCAGAGCTAAAATGCTCTTTTAAATACTAACCCACCTTCTCAGCTGCTTCTCTGGCTTCTCTCTCCTTCCCTTCTCCTATGTCTGCCTTGCAGCCAGCTTTGTTCCCTGCTCTGGACTGATGCGGGAGCTCAGAAGCAGATCTTCATGCAGCAGTTCACCAGCTCCCTCTCTATAAACTCAGGGCAGGGCTCAAAGCTTTCAGTTAAAAGCACTCATTTTCAAGAAATTTAATACTGGTTCAGTGATTTGTGCCTTGCAGTGACCAGCTGCAAGCTGGATGTCATTAGAACACTCTGAGGACACTGAACTGCAAGAGGGATTTCTCGGTCAAGTCTGTCTCTCACACCCTGTGAGGGTTCAGAGCACATCTGTCATTGTGAGGTAATGTCAGTGCTAGTTTGGGTTAGGTGGGAGCATGTGGGATGTGCCTATAGGGAGGTATTGCAGCTGCTGGTTTTGAGGCTGTTGATGTTCATGTGTAAAATTAATCACTTTGATTTATTGAGGATTTGGATCTTAAAGGTAAGTTTACCAAGGAGAGGGTTTATTTGGCACAGGAAGTTCCATCTGAACTGACACCTTCTTATGGCTATAATGCAGTGTCAGAAGTTTATAGATAAACGTAGGTTGGAGATACCACCTTGCACTTTTAAGGTTAAAACCTTCAGCTCCCAATGTTTTTTAAGCCATCAGAAAAATATTTTAGTCAATTCAGTTTACTGAGCTAGGGAAAAAAAATCCCCCTCTGTGAACCAAGTTCTGGAAAAGGTTTGTAACGGCACTAACCTGAGAACAGATCTTATCTGTATTGTAGCAGACACTTGTGGTTGAACACAAAGGATTTTATTTTATAAAGAAGACAATAGGAGAAAAAAAATGATGGAGGAAAATGATAACTAGTTGAGACATTAATTTATGTAGCCTGAGAATCTGTCTAGAGCACATATTGTGTCTGAATAAACTGAAATCTGAGTCAACAGCTGCTTCACCAGAGCAGAATATAGAAGCCTCTTTGTTGGGAGAAGAGATCTTGTCCTGTGACCTTTGGATAATCATAAGTCTTGTGTAACGTCATTTAAAAAGTGAAAGATGTTGGTCTTTCCATGGTTTTCTCGATTCAGATCTGAAACTTGTCTCGCAGAGGATGCCAGTAATGAACTACAGCATGCTGACAGGAGAAATAGATAAAAGTAATTATTTGCACATGTTCTGTTTCTCCTGTTAACTCACAGCAAAGTTGAACTGAATTTTTGATTGTTTAATGCTCTTTCATAATACATTAATTTGCACATGAATTTTGCTGCATATTTATTTTTTGTCTGTTTGGGTAGGAACAAGTAAATCAGATCTGACTGGTATTCTCTGCAGTTATCTCTGCAAGAAACTAATTTTTTGGGCTGCTTTTCTACACTTAAGCAGCAGCCATGTCTATAGGCACACAAACATCTCACTGAATCTTACTCATTTTTTTGCAAAAGATTACACAGAGTGAGACTGTTCTCATCTGCTTTTTCCAATGCAAGTTATTATCCCCTTGCCAAATTCAAATCTAAGAGGAAGCTCCTGATGTTTTTGTTAGGTTTACAATTATCCTACAAGCTATGCTCCAGGATTTCTAAATTCATACTGCACATCCACACATAAAAAATAAACTTCTCAGGGCAAGACTTTTTCTAAATGTACAAAGCAGCTGCCATAATCGGGTAGAGCTCTTGCCTATTGTCTCTGCTTGTCCCTGTAACAGGTGTATTTATCCGGCAGAATGAGGGGGAAATGGAGACCCCATCACACCACAAACAATCCACCCCATAACTTGATTACCAGAAATGCCGAGAAAAGAGCCACAGGAAATTTGGGAGGAGAGATCCTGTAGTTTTGCCACATGTTGCAACTGCTTCCTAAGCGTCATCCATCCATCCATCCATCCATCCATCTATCTATCTATCTATCTATCTATCTATCTATCTATCTATCTATCTTTCAGACATGCAAAGCAATAATGAGATCTTGAAAGGTCAGTGTGCAGCCTTCTCCCAGGTGTCTGCCAGATGAGCAATGCTTGACAAACCCACATTAACTGCCAGACAACCAACCAGGCAGCATTTCATAGTCATCCTCAACATTTCCATAAAACAGCTGTGGTAGCTGTTGTTTCTTCTCAATGAAAAGCATTAATCCACATGGGATTGAGAAGACAGAGGCTTGTTTCTCCACCACATGCAAGCATCCTAGTGTGTTCAATTTGAACTCGCAGAAGAAAGGTATATTATATATTCCTATATTCCTATATTCTGAATCTAGAAGCAACAAATAATTTATAAGCAAGGATATTTACACCTACTTGAAATCCAGTTGAGATATCCCAAGACAAAGTTCCTGTACTGCACAAGCAAAAGTCTCACTGGATCAGCAAATCATCTAATTTTAACCTGCTGACAAGTCACGGGGATCAGCAGTAACACTCGGACTGCACCAACTGACTTACTGTGCAATTAGGGTGAATCATGTAATTGCCTTCTTCCTCAGGTTCCTTATTTGCACAGCAGAGGGAAATACAATACCTGTCCCTCAGATACAAAGTGGGGACAAACTTTATTTGGAGAGCACTCCGGGGATCCTCAAGTCAAAGAAGTCCTGAGTATGAATCAGCAAGCCTTTAAGGTCTCCAGGAAGAGCTTAAAAGGGCTAAAAAGGGGAAAGGTCTCCATGAAGATTGTGTTGAAAATCAGGAAAACATAGGTTGGAGCACTGCTTTTGAAGGCTTAGCAAAGGGTTAAGGTGCAGAACCTGACAACTTCCCTTAAAACAGGTCAGACTTGGCCACTGCTGAGAGTTGATCCCAGAATCCCATTTATTAGACCAGTGCTTTAATCAGCCTCTCCTAGAAGGAAGACCCATGCTGAGGGTCTCTACACTGTGAGGAGTGGTCTCTTTTCTGACAGATGATGCATGTCCCTGTCTCCCAAAGCTGAAGAGTTCAGCTCTGGCTAGCAGTGACTTTTGAGGACTGAAATTACTACTCCAAGTTCAGTACTCCCACGTCCACACCTCCTCTTTCTCCAGAGCCGTGCTGCCCTGCTTTGCAGTTCGCGATCTTTGCAAGCCATACCAGAATTCCAGCCTGGGCTGGATGCTCTGATATCCTTAATGAGACAGAAAAGGCACAGGTCACACAAACAGGGGCAGGAAAACAGTGAGGATCTAGGTTATACACAAGAGAAATGCACTGAGGATTACTTTTCTCAGTGTCAGGTAGAGGTTAAAGGTATAAAAGGACAAAGCGAAGCTTTGCCAGTTGAGTTAGAACATCACTAGCTTTCCTGAATTTTAATTTTAGTGTCAGGTGCTGTTCTGTTGCAGACAGACTTATGTAAAAAATTCTCATTCTCTTAAGTAAGAATAGTCTACACATCAGGCTTTCTGATTTATCCAGCTAAGCAGAATTACATTTGAGAACTCAGCCAATTACAGAGCTCCTTGAGCCTTCCTGTTACATGACAGTGAAAAATGCTTGTCTTGGTAACATCCTGCTTGTGCACATCCTGTGCTCTGGGCAGCATCAGTGTAACTCTGCCTGATCCTTGTAAAACAGGATTCTTCAATCCTAATATCACTTTATTTTGATGATGCTGGATAAACCTGCAGTTTGGGGCTTTTAAATATGCCCACCAGAAGAAAAAAGATGCTTTGTATGTGACATGGGGTTGTGCTTAGACATGTCTCACGACAGACTTTTCCTGACTCTAGAACAACCATCAGAATGGTTCTGAACTCATCAACCCAAGGAGAAATTTCAAGAGAAACATTCTGTATTCCAGTATAACACTCAAGCTATCCAGCTAGAGAATAATCTGTAAACTGACCAACAGTCACTGTTACTCCAAGGATGGCATAGGTTTTTCATTTATATCTATTACAACATAATATTTTATACATATCATATCTATATATAATATATATAGATATATCTATTATATATCCATATATATCTATTACAACATTAGTCTTTTATTGTTTAGCAAAAAGGACTGCATTATCCCTATTTTTCTACTCTTCTGAATCTGCATAGTTGCATCAGAAAGAAAAGGTAAGTAAAATCATGGCAGATCAAAAAGACTAAACAAAAGCTCTGGGCTCAGTGCTTTCTTTGCAATGCACAACCTGAGAAGGACCGAACACAAAAGGTTGTCCTTTGAAACAAGACTGGAATAAAGGTTAGCACAGTGAGGCTGGCAAAGAAACAGTGCTATGGGAGAAGGTGTTCCTGAATGGGTTATGATTGACACAGAACCTAAACCACTCACAACACAGAAGCTAGCATTTAGTGGAGCAGCAGTTCTGGTCAACAAATGAGTGAACAAATTTTTACTTTCAAAGGGGAAAAATGCTCAAGTGTAAACTAGGGACAAAGCAATCCCGTTTCCCGGGACAAAGCAATCCCGTTTTCCTTCTATCTTTTCCATTCTCTCTCATCTTTCCTCTAGGAGGTTAAGATCCTATTCATTAACAATGTGTTGAAGATCATAAAAATGTAGACCAACCAACTCCATTGGTCAGTACATTGACTGCCCAGCCAAACTCTTAAAAGAGACATCTTTTGGAGACAGCTGGATTATCAGTTCTTAGATTCATTATCAGATTCAAACACGGATGTGAGGATACACTTCAGTTACCCAAGCATCCCTTAAAGCAAGTCCTGTACTTTATATGAAAAATATGTATCAAATTTGGAGTGTTGGACCTGTCTACTAATCTTAATGTTCTGATCTCTCGCACAAAGACTTAATTGAAATATAGAAAGGAGTAATAGGAAGAAAGACCCCTAAGACATGGCATTCCATAGAGTATTTCCTATAGGATTCTTCCCTTCCTTGGTGATTTGTGACCGTGGTAGATTTATTTGTATTATCTGACATTTCTAAAAAAACCCAATTGCAGCAGCAACTTCAGAACATAAATTTCTTGAATTCCACCTCCCCCGCCCAGCATGTATCAGAGCCTGCCATAGCATAGGAAAAACCCCTCCACAAACAAACCACATGAAATTTCCTATACAAAGTTCTACTCAAAATAAAATTTTTTCTAGTAGAATAATTGCTGCTCCTTTGTAGCTACACTTCAAAAAAGGAATAGAAACAGCAGAGAAAAAAATCAAATTACTTACTGTTCTAATGAGATGCAGAGAGTACAAACAATCTGGGGCAGACATACCATCTAGAACAGGAGTTTTCCTGGTCCCTTTTCACTTCAGCTGTAAGACCCTAAGCCCTTCCCCCAAGAACAAAGATGCTTAACACAAAGAGGAGAGCACAACAGCCCACTGGGAAGTGCATGTGGAGGCTACTCTCTCCTACCATGGTCAGGTGCAGTTCGGTGAATTAATTTCCTCCCCTCCTTGAGATGGTTCAATTGGGTCTACTGTACTCACAGCTGATGTTGTGTTGTGTGTTCTACATCCAACTAATGGTTGTCACAGTGGGAAAGGTATGGAGTGGGAGTTTATAGAGACTCACTCTTGATTCAGTACTAGTCAGCATTTTAATTGATTTAGCAGTACACAAATCAAAAGCAGAGAAGTGGTGTGGGCAGACTGGAAGTGCCTTGGAGGATAAAAAATCCTGCAGGATTACAAGATGTAGTATTAAAGAAAAGCAAAATCCCAGTAAGATTAACTATGCACTATGTATTAAAATCTAAAACTAAGTGGAAAAGCCCTGTTGTAAATCAACGGCTGAACTATTAAGACAATCACCTACAACACAACAGAACAATGCGTTACTGGTTGCAATTCTTGTAACTAGCTCACTCTGCTACAATTCCAGTTTGAATATTCCTCTGTGATTTTGGCAGGGCACAGAACTCCACTGTCAATTCTTACAAATGAAATATTGGAAACTTGGCTTCTTCTCTACTAAAATTGCAGCAGTGAGTAAAAAAAGAAGGAAACACATGGAAAATTGTGCCAGAATAGATGCAAGTGCACCAGAAAAAAAATTCAGTGTGGGACTGACTTGGAATACACCTTGATCAAGATGTTCAAGGCCACGATGGGCTATCTACCTCAAATTCTGCATGTCCTTTAGGGGGGATAACCATTCATTAACCAGTAACACAGCTGAAGTGATACTGCACTGCCACTGAACAAATTCACTTTTTCCAGCTCAGTTTAGTTAAAACAAGGTCCCCCTAAACAAAAATGTCTATTCGTATGATACTAAATACTTTGGGTTAGCAAAATACCTTTTAAATCTTGAAGTTTTCATTCCTTTGTCCTCTCATGACTAAACTGTATATTATACTAATGCTTTCTTTAGTGTCTAGATTTGCAGATTTACCTGCTGTACTTCGGAAATCCCTGGCATGTATGACCCAAGCACCTTTTCAATATTTTTAAAATGTTTATAGTTGTAAACCTAACAATATATTAATAGACAAAGTTTGATCTTTTCAGATATGTAAGTGACATCTGACACAAGATTTCATGTATTTTCAATAATGTGCCAAAACTTTATTGAGTTCACTCAACATCTATGAGGACTTATGTAGGATATTAAAAAAAGAAAAAAATCAGTTCCTTTTTTACTTTCACCTTCAACAAAAGTACAATAAGGTTTCTAGTGTCACAGCATTCTCATTCATTTTCATGCAGACAATTTTTGGTACAAATAGGACTCAGACCAAAGGCTGAGTAAGTGCAGGAAATCTCTGAGGTAAGAAATGTCTCATTTTAGCAGTATTTTATCCTTCTACTAGACAAGGCATTAAATGTTTGGTTTTTTCTACAATGCAAAAAAGAAGACAGGTGTTTTGTCCATAGTTTTATTTCACCAGGAAGGTTTATACAGTTCTGCATAAAGGTCATTGTATGCACAGCCTGAAGTACAAAGCTCCCTTTGAAAACTCCAGCACAAAGACACTGCATATTGACAACATTAAACAACCATGTGGGTGGTATAGGGGAAAAAAAAAATTAAAACAAAACAGCATTCTTCCTATTGGAAAAGCATAATAAAACAAGGCACTTTCAGTAAATAAGTGAAGAACAGAAACATGCTGTATCAAAGATTCCACAGAACTGACCCGGAGCACTGTAACAAAATTCTGCAGTAATGAACAAGTAAAATACAAAAAGGCACTACATAATCCTCTCCCTGCAACTCCCATTTGTCAACCAATTAGCCAACTGAACTTGGCACAATGGAGTCTTAATTATAAAGTGCATCTCCTGTCTTAATACATTTTGAAAAATAGGCTATACAACATAGGTACCAACATCCCCATGTGTACATATATTGAAACAAAAATAAACTGCAACTAGATTCAATCTAGTTATGAACTGTGCAGGAAAAAATATGGCTTCTTTACAAGTCTTTCAATAACCTCCATATAATCTGGAATATTTTTAAACAAACATGAATGCATTAGCAAGGTGGTAAGAGGTAGTGTTCTGAGTAAAAGGCAAACGTACAGATTTTATTGTTACATGGGTATATAACAAAGGTATCCCAGATTTTCAAAGCAGCATTACTGAACAAAAAGTATTACAGCATGCTATCTTGGGATGAAAATACACAGTGTTTTGGGGGTCTCAGATTAGTTCTTTCAGCAAAAATGACCACTTTACAATGTCCAACTATGATCCCATTTTGTAAGTATTTTTCTCTTGGTACTGGAAGTTTTCCTACTGCATTGCATTAAAATTTCCAGAGAAACTTTCTTCAACTTCAGAATTTAAAACCAACACATTCTCCATTCTTAAACACAGATGAGTCCATTTTTACTTCAGCAAGCATTATTTTATGGCTATAAGAATATGAAAACACAAATACCAAACAGATGAACACATCAAATGTGTCACAACAGTGGCAATATATGACATATGAGTTAGACGTGTTCCATAATTTAACGTGAAACTTTTGTCATTCTGCTAGGAAAGTCAGCCAAATTGTGTATGTACACTATCTAAACTTTAGCTGATTTTAGCCCTTATTAGACTTCAATATATTAAATATATAAAGGCTAGGTAAAAACTGAAATCAAAGCAGCACTGGGTATATTTCTTACATTAATAATTTGTAAGGATTTATGTAAACATTCGATATGTGCATTCCTGCTCCTTGCTGTAAATTCTTCACAGCCACTCTATGCTCCTACCCACGGATACATCCCAAACATGAACCTTTCCCAGTTAACAGCTGCTGCTGCTCAGCTATTCCTCATCCGCGGTATAGGCTACTTCAGCAACTTCAATTTCTGGGACAGAATTTTCAGCCAAAGAGCCACTCCAGCATGGCTCATGGTTCTCTTTGTCTGAGCTGCAATGATAAGATCAATAAGTGGAAACTGGTATGATTTTCTATAGCCATTTTATGCAGACAATCCACAAAACATTTGCAAAGCTTTTTTAACTTATTGCTTATTCCAGATCTAAAATTATCTATCCTAAGGGCCTTTATGCAGCAGAGAGGTGCAGTAAAATGATGAATTTCTCAGCTGTGCAGAATTAATGCAAGACCAAATATTTCAAAAAACATTCTTTAAGAAGAACTAAAACACAAGTAAAATAATAGTATTTACCAGCTGTCCTCACCCAGGGTACCCTGGTCTGCTTCTACTGCAGAAGACTCCACCTCACCACTGCACTCACTTTCTTCTCCTGACATTTGACGAGTCATTTTTCCTAAAGATAAATCCCTACAACAGATAAGAACAGAGTACCACCAATCCATACAGCAAATATTTTTCACTGAAGAACTGTTTGTTTCATTTTAACCTTCGCAGTTTCTGCCAAAAGACTGAAACTAACCTTTCAGTCTCACTCCTGCACACCCCATTTTTTATTGGTACAGAGATGGCAGGGCTTGCACTGAATAGCTATTTAAACAGTTTATTTGCTCCAGCTGCTTATTCCTAAACTAAATTCAGTCCTCTAAATCTCTGGGCCACCAAGATGATTAGAGGGATGGAGCACCTCTCCTATGAGGAAAGGCTCAGAGAACTGGGATTGTTCAGCCTGGAAAAGAGAAGGCTTTGGGGTAACCTAATTGCAGCCTTCCGGTACCTGAAGGGAACCTGAAAGAGAGATGCAGAGAGATTTTTTACAAGAGCCTGTAGTGACAGGACTGTTCCTCCAAGGGAGAATGGCTTCAAACTGAAAGAGGGGAGGTTTAGATTGGATATTAGGGAAAAAGTCTTTATTGTGATGGTGCTGAGGCACTGGCACAGGTTGCCCAGAGAAGTTGTGGATGTGACATCCCTGGAAGTGCTCAAGGCCAGCAGGTTGGATGGAGCTCTGAGCAACCTGGTCTAGTGGAGGGTGTCCTTGTTCATGGCAGGGGGTTTGGAATTAGATGATCTTTCAGGTCCCTTCCAACCCAGGCTATTTTATCATTCTCTGGTTGTGTGACAATTTAGTACCTTTACAAAATTCAAGTCCTAGAGGAGAGTGTATAACTTTAGGTAAAAAATTACGATCACACTAAGCCACACACACCTTGCCTAAATGGCAGAAGGGTTATAACCAAAACATAGTCAGAAGGAAGACAGGCAGGATGACAAAAAGATTTCTTCAATAGTTTCTCAAGTTTCTCACTGTAACTTCACAAAACCACACACTAAGTTTCAGAGCATCACATTTTTCCTTCAGTGATAATTTTTTTCTTAATGGCAACACAAGATAATGGTCCAGCGAGCTTGGCTACAAATGGGAATATGGTCATGTAGACTGACCAAAGAAATCCTTTTTTCCAAACCATTTCTCTATGTGGAAAACATACATCAATTTAGCATTGAAAGCTGTGACTTGAATCGGAAACAAAAGCTTGTGATCTATTTTGTGTTTGAAGTGATACTACTATATTTCTTTGCCTTTTAAAATTGCTCTAACTACTGTTTCTATTGTTTTATTTTAATGCATGCATTTTAGGTACAGCCTTAGCAGTATCTTGTAACATGACTACTGGCCTATGTTTGAGCCAAATCCAGCAATATGTAAAGGCCTGCAAGTCTCAGGACTTGTCCAGCTGTCCCCTCCTACCTCCCATCCATTGTGGGCACCTGGCCTTTGGAGTGTGTAGCATTAAGATGCTTAATTCTTCTTGGGCCATCAAATAAAAATTCTACTTCAACAAGGCGAAAGACAGACACATTTCTTTTGGGTTCATTTCCTATCAGACAAGCTGAAGTTCTTAAACAAGATCATAAATTTACTTGGTAATTTTTACAGCTAAAAGTCACAGAAGTTATTTTCCATCAAGACTTCAGACACTACTTGCCTGACATTCAGTAATTCTGTATTGTCTGGGAAACTAGCAGTGTGTTTGTGTATTTAAAAACCATTATCTATCTTCAGGGAAAACACTAAAAAATGAAGTTCTTTTTTGCTGTTCGCATCTTTTTATTTTTAGTCACGCAGAATTGCCTATCATGATGTTTCAGCTAAATGCAATTTTCCTGACTATTTCACTATTTAAGCCAGTAGCATGTCAAAACTTTCTCATCCAACAGGGGAAGCATCTTCCAAATGTAATTACTTGCCTTCAGGAGTAAGCAACAAACTGAATATGGTATTCTGATCAGAATTTTCAGTCAGCCACAATAATTCCATTTACATCCTTTTCCAAAGGTAGTTCACTAGAACATTGTAAGGTGTGATTTGTTAGTCAACCTGGATATGCTGGACTCAGCAACTCATGTAGTATTAAAATAAAATTTATTTTAAATTTTCTTTTCAAAAATTTTGTTCACTGCCCCTGGTCTGACACACACACACAGAGGGGATGTTTTTTTCATCTGATCTCCTATTAGGAAGAAATTCTTTACTGTGAGGGTGGGGGGCAGTGGAACAGGTTGCTCAGAGAAGTTGTGGACACCCCATCCCCAGAAGTGTTCAAGGCCAGGTTGGATGGGGCCTCGAGCTACCTGGTCTAGCAGAAACTGGATGATCTTTAAGGTTCCTAAATAATTCAGTGATTCTGTGAAGTTCTAATGCGACCATAGGAATTTACTCTCTTGCTAAGGAAATGCTGCAATACTGACTCAGCAGCTCTAATGGGACACTGGATAGCACAACATCAATTCCTCAGCTCCTGCTACAAAATTTAGCAGACAGGCACCATTCTCCCTTGGGTTTAAGTGGACAGTCTCCCATCCTATTTAAATGCTACCTGCAGCACCTCATTCCAAGCAATTCAGAACAAAGTAAAAGACATTATTTCAGACATATAATTGCATGATCACTATGCTCTGTCAAAGTTTTGAGTACAGACAATTTTATAACTCAAAGCAATTTTTCCACTCATCTCTAGCAGGGCATTTCACATTTTCAACACTTCAAAAGCAGAATAGAATCTTGCTCTATCTTTACAGGACTTAAAGGATTAGGAAACAATCACAATTACTTTGGAGGGAAAAAATAGGACAAGTTTCTCAGTCATTTGTACTAAATAGCTTTTAGCTAGCATATGAGAAAGAGCTTACTGAAAATATTGCTTTGTATGTGGTTATGTGGGGAAAATGGCTTCCAAGACACAGCTAAAGCTGGTGCTTGTGACTAGACAGGGAAAATGCTTTCATGGAGGTAAACTCCTAAAACCCTTAAAATTTCTACATACCTAATTCTTCTTTCAACAGCATCGATATGAAGTTGCTTTTCAGTTAATAATTTCTTCAGTGATTCAACCTCCCTTTGTTTTTCAAGCAGTTCTTTTTGTAGGCGATAATTTGTTTCCTCCAGAGTTTCACAGAAAGCCTAAAAGACAAATTTAAGAGCATCTTCAATGTAACTTCATTGGACTGCCTTTATTTATTTTTCTCTTAGAAATATCAACCTGTAACAGTATTATAGCTGCTTTTCTTCACATTGATTACTATAAAAAGCTATGTAAATTTTAAACAAAATTCTTATCTTAATAAAACAATGCTGCTTTGCTTCAAATGATGAATTTATTATGCTGAACTGCAATGCAAATACTTTAATCATTTGTCTCACAACAAGAGAGACTTTAGAAAAGTAGTCCCTGATTTTAAACCTTTTTGCCTATATCGATCATAAACTGAACTCCCTGCTCCCTTTTCTCCTCATAAAGTTTTGTTTCCACATGACTTGAAAGTCAGTTTCAACGTATCTATATATGCCCATGATGCCAAGAATATTTGGATCAAGTATATGTTCTTTCCTGACCCAGGATAAAGACAAAGCTGTACAGTTCTGTACCAAACACCTGCTAGAAATATGAAATCATGACAATCAGAAGACCAGTACAAAAGTATTTTGAAAAAATTTAATGGGATGCTGTGAACACTACTCAGCCATGACAAATATGCTGTGCTCCTCTGCTGAGCATGAGAGGTATGTATCACACACCCTGATGGATCTGACAGTGAGCAATCTCAAAACCTAACGTGAAGAGCCCGTGTCTAATGTAACATCCACTGAATGCAGGAAGTGACGGAAGTGTTGGCACACAGCCTGCTCATCTATTACTGGAAAGCACAAGTCTTCCAACAATAATGTGCAATTCTGATTTAATAATTTACATGTTCTCTATAAATAAGAGCCCCACGTGGGAAGCTTTCTTGGCTTAATATTACCTGCAACTAACCACTACTTCAGAGTCTGCTGAATATAAACATTTCATACGAGCTCGGTTAAGAACAATGCTGTTAAGACACTGTTTTCCTAAAGTTGTAAAACATCAAGAATACATTATCCTTTGCTTTAACTGAAGCAGACTCATGATCTTTAAAATGTTATGTTTTCCTGTAATTATACAATACAAACAAATGCGGAGTTTTCAATTCAATGATTCTATTTTTTTTCCATGGAATTTTAATTTATTTTATTGACTCAGCAAATTTATCTTTGCTGACAGGCACTTGAGGACCAGTCATGAGTCAAGCCATAGCTTTATTCACGTCTACTAGAGCCAAGAGCACGTGTCATGCAATTCATTCTTCATACAGCATTTGCAGTGATTGCTTTAGCTATCACTCTGGTTAAACAGTCATCCCATTTCAGCCAAGGCAATTAAGTAAATTTTACTGCTCTTTGTAAAAATACTCAAGGTTGCTGGTACCCTAACTTAAAATTGGACATTATTTCCTTAAGAATATAATTAAGTTTATTATCTCAACCTTTAGAGGTATGCACATGGAAATTTCCCTATACACAAAATAGATAAAAATGTTGCACAAGTTTTCAATGTTCTGTATGAGAAATGAATAAAGCCTTTTGGAAAAACTCATCTCTATCTGCAATCTGGGTTTGAGCTGCCCAAGGAAACGAAGTCACTATTCACAACTGAGGAAGAAAACATCAATATATTCTGAAGGATGCTGTCATAGCAGAAAAGTGAACCAAAGCTGAGAAAAGGAATGGTGTGTAATGAGCTATCTTGTTCTTCAGACAGCTGGACACCTGGAGTCTGAAACAATTTTAATAAAATCCAGGTTGGACTAATTTTCCCTGTAATTCTGAAAGGACAACCAGGAGACAGCTTTGCTTCCTTCTTCAATGGATCGTGAAACAGAGATGGCTGGCAAAAGATCTGTGGAAACAACTACCAAGAATATGACAAAAAAAAAGATTTAGTGAATATTTTGCCTACTTTTCTGTGATTACATTTCTAGGCCTAATCAGCTTCTAATGGAGCAGGTACCTGTATCCCTCCCCCAAAAAAGATAAATGTATTTTGCCAAGTCCTTGGAATAACACAACAAACATAAATCAAATAGAAGATATCCATATTTTGCATTATCAGGAATACACAAGATTTTTTTCTGCAATGCTTTGGATGGTAATAGAAAGGCAAAACAGAAGTAGTAAGTTTTGAGATACCTTTAAAAAAGGAACTCCAGGAATAAGTACATGAACCTCAGCGCTCTTCCTGTATAAGGCAGTTCAGAGAAAGAAAAAACAAGCAACAAACAGCAAGGGATGGATATGGATGCTTTTAGTATGTAGGACTTCAGGCTCCTAACAATGAGAAGCAGGACAAAAAACATGACCACAACCATGGATTTCAGGTTGAGCAGACTTCAATCTCTTCTAAAACCTGCTTGGAAGAAAGAATCCGTGGGAAACCACCTGGGAGCAAAGAGCAGTCCAGGGGAGCTAGTTGGTATTTAAGCACCACCACCTGCAGGGTCAGTCAGTACAGCTCAACAAGTAGAAAATCAAGCAAAGGTTGCAGGAGGCCTGTGTGGATGAGCAAGGATCTCCTGAGCTCAGACACAAAAAGCAATTCTGCTAGGGATGAAAGCACAGGAGGAATGTTAAGACTGCTGTCTAATCTTACAAGGACAGGATTATGAAAGACAACCTGGAGCTGAATCTGGCAAGGCATGTGAAAAGAAAAAAGAAAGGATTCTACAAGTACAGAATCAACAAAGGGAAGATGGGAAACCTTGGACTTGTTGTCATGTTTGGAAAGATCAGCCTTCAGTAATTCCTTCCCTGCAAGCAGAAGGAAGGGCAAGATCAGGTCAGGGAGCACTTAAACAAATTGGGCATACTAATGTCCATAGGACCTGAGAGTTTGCACCTTTCCACTGTGCTGGTGGCCAGCCACTGGAGCAAGCTGGAGAGAGAGGCTGTGAAGTCTCCTCTGTAGAACATGAAAAACCTGGCTGGACACGTCCTGGGCAACCTGCAGTAGCTGACCATACCTGAGCCAGGAGGGTTGGAAGATGATCTCAAGAAGTCCTTTCCAACCTCAATCACTCTATAATAAGGTGAGGTATCTCTTGGGAGAATTTTATGACAGCTGTCTCAAAAACTTCACAGAAATGGGTAATAGCTAAAACTACAACAGCACAACTATTTGAATGGTTTGATTAAATTCCAGTGGAAGAGTAACACAGATTTCACCACAGTACGCATGGTTGAAATTTCAATGAAGAGGACACTTAGATTTTTTTAATTATCTGAACAAATAATTATGGCAATTTAAAAAAATTTTCATCAGCTTAAATCACAATGATGAAAAGTGATTGTACAGAAATCAAATATGAGCTTGTGACACAAAATACATACCAAATCTTTCACATGCACATAATAATGTAGCAAGAGCCAAGAAGGCACTCCTACATACATGCAAAACAAACTGGTAAATATAAATTTAGTTGAAGAAGCATCATTTAACATTCATAATTTCTGCAAGACTAACAATGTATGTATAATTCTAAAACACAGTTATTCTATAAAGCAAGAAAACTAAGATTATCTGCTCTAGATAGCCTTGATACAGCTCTGCAGGCCAGTGAAACTTACTTCTAATGAAACAGGCGGCAGCACCCAGTATTATTTGTTCAGTGTGCTCATATGCACGTTGAAAGGCTGCTGGTTTACAACACTACTTAACACTACTTAGTTTTTGGCAAGAACACTATTTTTGGTGGTGAGAATTAATCCTTTAAGTACATTCATTACATGAGAAGGCATCCCTTCCCATGACATGGGTGTTGGAAGGAAATGATCTTTAAGGTTCCTTCCAACCCAAACCATTCTATGATTCTGTGATTTTATAGCAAGAAACAGTTCCCTGCAAGACCTGAAGTCTAAGGTATGAGCATTGTAATGTGCTGAATGTAAATTTATAAAATCTCTCCTTAGATTCAGTAGTTGCCTTATATAAGCAGTTGCTTTAAAAAACAAACTTCATCCATGGCTCATAAAAGGCAAAGAAGAAGATACATTTTGGGACAGGGATGAAGTGCAGCAGTCAAAGACATTCAGTGTGCACCAATTATCAAACTATGTCCATTCTAGAAACACATCCTTTTGTGATTTTTGTGAAAGAACAGAAACAGAAGTGTTTCATTCCATATCATCACACATATAATATTCTAACAACACCTGCCTTTTGCATTCTGTTTCTATCCTACTACTTAGCACTTACCCTGCTCTCTTCTAGACTGTCAAAAGGACCTGGAGGATCATCCAGACAAAGAAATTCTCTCACTGCAAGGCTTTACCAAATAAAAGAGAGTCAATTACTTGAAGTATAAAATCAGCAACAACACTTAAAAATGATCACAAAATGGAGGTATTTCTTTAAGTGACACAAAAATTTACATCCTCAAATTTACTCCCAAGTATTCAAAATAATGTTAACAAACTATTAAGTCTCAGTTGTATGTGTTGACCAGGGACAATACTTAAAATGTAACTTATGAAGATGAGTAAGCAATTTTAGAACATGATTTTTCATGATTTTTAAAAATTTTCATAGAACTTGTTGCTACATGACAACTGACAAGTTTATCATTTTGGTATTGAAGAGGTCTGAAAACCTCTCCTGGAGTATTTATTATAGGATGGATGAAAAAGTATGCTGTTAAAATCCATATGCAGATCCCCTCAGGTGGTACCAGGAGATTTAAGCATGAGTACTGAAACATGTTCACCTGTCTCCATTTTGCTAAGATCATAATCCATTGACATATACACATTATATCATTTTTATATATATAGTATATATTTTTATATAAATAAGTTATAAAATAATAGAAGACAAAGGTAATGTGCCATGGATCTACTACACAGCCATCTCTTAACACACATTTCAAACTAATGCATTCCACTTAGAATTGTGTAGCAGTTGTCATCCCCCTCTGTGCATTGTTTAGCAAAGGCCAGAAGAAGGAAGTAGGTGTAATCCTGTGGTTTACTACAGACTATTTCAAGCATCTCTTTCATTCTACCTTCTAAATTTAGATTAGTTTCCACAGAACTCCTAAACATCTCCAAACATGTCCCTTCAGCCACCCTTTTAAGACTTTCCTGCTCGGTTGTATTCATTCTTCAAACAACCTCAAATCAGAACACTGTATTCACAATTAATTAATAAGCAGTAACTTAGCAGCAATGCTGTGCCTGCACTCACTACTGTAAATCTTTAAATCATCTCCTACTGCAATGAATGCACAAAAATGAAAAATGTGAATCCAAACTTAATTTCCTCTCTCTTTCTCCCACCTGGGTCCTATGGAAAAGGCAAAAGGCAGTAATTTTCTGCCTTCCACTTATTCCCTGCATCTGAGGTATTCACAAAGTAAAAACACAAGAAAGGAAACTTTCACCCAGCTACCATCCTGATCAACCAGCTTCAGGTTTGGCAAGCGAAATGAGAAATTTCTTTGAACACTAATAATTCATTATACTATCACTTTTAGTTTTAAAAAGACTTCAAAGAATATTTATCTAAAATACGCTGAACATTTACTTTGTGGTTTCTTTACCTAAAATAGGCACCTGATGGCATGAACATTTATTTGCAGCCTAGCTTTGCTCTGAGAGTCTGCTCTGACCCTGCTCTCCCCTCCATGTGTTACACCTCTTCCTTTCATTTAACAAATAGAAGATTCTGTCTTAAAAGTACCACAGGGATCTTTTCTATCCTGTGACAGAGCTGGCTGTCCACGTGTGCTGGCTGACATCCCTGTCCAGGGAGGAGCCGTGCCAGCATTAGGCAGGGCAGCAAGGGGCAGTGTGGCACATGGGATCCCTGACTCCAAGCTGACCGAGTTCCTCCCTTCCAAGCTTCTTATACAGGGTGGAGACAGGACAGCTCTGTCATCTATATAAGGCCAGATGATGCTTCTGTTTAGCAGGTTAAATGTCTTTCTCCCACTTCATGAGTTATATGAAATTTTCTTGAACACATTTAACTCTGTGGGTGGATTTCAATTTGATCTTTCACTGAATCTTCAATACAGTGCAAAACATGAGAAGTCTATAAAACACAAGTTTATAAACCACAAACACTGAATTTAGCCACCTGCATATACCATCCTCAATTTTATCTTCAAAATACTTTGGGAATCTTGTTTTGTTAAAATATAGGTCGTATTATAGCAAATGAGGTCTCTTATCCCTGAAGGGCAAATTTTCCAATGTCAATAGAGTATAAATATCATAAAGAGAAATAAAACAGACTTCTCTACAAAGAGAAAAGGCTTTTTTGGTTTAGGTCTGACCCAAGCAGTTTGACTTATTTGCAGAACTAGAGAAGTAAATGGTGAGCTTTAAAGGAGAAAGCACGGTCAAATGCTCGCCACCGCTCCTGTGTGCAAGTATTAATTCCCATTCATAGTAAATTTATTCTCTGATAAGTGCGTAAAAATATTAGAGGGATCAAATCTCCCCCATTCTAATCACTTCTTAAGGAATTCAGACCTTCTGTAGAGCCAAACATTACAACCATATCAATAGGTTACAAAGTTTATCAAAAAACCTTGTCTTCATGCAAAGCCCTACAGAGACAGAAGTTCTCAAAACCACATTTCAGTTAACCATCTCTTCATTAGCCAAAATACAAACTGATTCCACAAACATTTTGTTTTAATTCCTTTTTGTATCTGACAACCATTGCAGTCTAAAAGTTAAGAGTTTGGAGTTTCTTGCCTTAAATTATGACAAACACTATTTTGTCCAATATGGTCCATCACTAAGATACAAACAAGCCAGCTGACATGCTGAACTAGCTGCAACAATATGAAGCATAAAGACTTCAGATCTATTTAAGCAAGTCCATTCCACTCACTAGTGTGTCTCCAGAAGTATAACAGAAGTTACATTTAGGGACTATTAGAGACTGATTCCTTTTCTTTTGGGCACACCTATTATTGTGTAATTTAATAATTAGGAAGTTTTTAAACTTCTCAGCTCCATACCTCACCCACATAATCATATTTAATAGCCACTGACACACAAACTCACAGGTTGAGCCCCACTTCTTTTTGAAACCATTTAAGCTTTGTCTCTGACATCTCACAACAAAGCTTTGCCACTCAGCATGACATACTCCAGGATGACTATGAATCATCAAAATAGTAACATTCTTTACTCACCTTCCCTCTCTCCTTTGATGATTTCACATGCCCTGTTTAGCCAGCCCTTACCCAAGACAACACACTAAAGAGAACTCTTCTTGCAGGGAAGTTTTTCTGCAGCTTCATCTGCTCTTGCTTGCTTTCTCTGCACCTCTAACAGACACCTCCCTTGAAACTGAAAGCTGTGTTTTAGCACTGAACTATGTGGAAGTACAATTCAGATTCCCAGAGCAGTAACTTTTTTTTTCCCCTTTTAAGTTCCTCTAATGATTTTAAAGAAACTTTCTGATTATTGCTGAGTACTGAACTGATTCAGAAAACTAGTGGTATCAATACCAATAGTTATTTTCCAGGTTGCAAAAACCAGTTGAGTGTGCAACATATGGGTGTACTTACTGTCATTTTGTACTTCAAGACACGAAAATAGATGTTAGTCACTCAGTGCCTCAGGATCCTTCTACAATAGTTTGTGATCTCATTGTTCATTTCACTTTCCAGATGATTTCAAGATGTTCTGAACATCAGTGTCTGTAACTGTGATCTAACATTCCATAGGTACTACCCCTAAATTTCCATCAATCCTTTTCCCCTTGTCTTTTAACCATTTTATAAGAGCCCCGTCACAACTACTTGGTTTGTTAGATTTCCCTCTACAGGAGACATTATATCATTTCTATTTACCTGCTTACCACTTTGGGGTTTTTTTTACTACAAGCAGTATCAAAGTCAGACTGACATACAAATCCCTGTTTTCCAGACTCAGCAGGTGAATGCCCTATAAAAACATGTCAAATGTACCAATAGCCCTTCTACTAAAAAGTAAAGTAGGTATGAGCATTATATGGTCTCACACCACAGCTTGGCAATTTTACAATTTAGTTCCTTTAAAAGTCTTGAGGGAATTAGATTTGCTTTAGAAAATTTCTTACTCTTTGTTTTGAATGACGTTTCAGATCATGACAGGTCCTCAGACTCATTCCTCAAAGAATCTCTAGTACAGCAACCTTAACATTTTATTTCCAGTGCTGGAAAAGGTTTTAAAACTAACTGCTTTGCCTCTAGCAAGTTGCTTACTTAAATTCTCTTCTGGTCTTTAATAAAATTATTTTACATTTCATTTGTCAGAATTATGTTCTATTAATTTTCCTGCTTTGGAAGAATCTCCCACTTTTTGCAAAAAAGATACTGTCGAAAGAAATCTTTGCACTTTGCTGCTTAAAAACATTATGTTTTTTAAACTATTAAGACTTCTTGATTTGTGGTTTATATTTACTTACATACAGGAATCTATAAAGGTATTCCTATTACTTTCATGTCATGTCAATTACAAACCTGTAGTTTAATAGACATTTCAAGAACTAATTCCATAATAGTGTAGGTACTCTCCATTATGAAAGCCTAACACTTAATCCTAGTATAAATTAATAATATATCAATTCTGTATTAAACACAGAGAAGTAATGTTTTAGGAGTAAACATGGGATTATTCTAACATTTTAAATATTACAGCTTTTAGTTATCCCATTACAGTTCAAAATACTGCAAGTACACATTTTTTTAATGCTAAGATGGGACTAATTTAAAAGGACACTGAATAATTCACATAATGACCAAATGCACAACATGAATGTTACTGAAATTCCTCACCACACTACCCAAAGATACACTGCTGGAGTCTAGGAGTTTTGTAAGAGGAGTATGAACAGAAAAGAAGCCACAAATGCACATGGAAAGTTTACTCACATACCAGTTAGCAATATCTTTGTGAGCTACTAGGTTCTGGAGGAATGCCTGCAGCCCCAGCTGTCGATCTTCCAAGAAGTCAGGATTGTAATTATCCTTGAACCAGCGCTTTGGTGGAAGCGCCAACCGAAAGCCTGGAAACATATCTTTTAGCTGAAATTGAAATCAAAGACAAAAAAAAATTAAATTAATTCTGATTTTGTCACAGACACTGACTTTACTCAGATTTATGAGGTATTTCTGACTTCTGCTAAGTTCAAGCACAAGGTAAGTCGCAACCATAAGTATGATCCAAACTACAACTTAAGTTGTGGGCACAGCTCTGTCACTTGCTGTGCTGCCTTATGCAATACAGGGCTTTGTATTTTTCCTCAAATTTAACATATAAAAATAGGAACCAAAACCTTTGCTTTGTATTTAATGTCTGAGTCTGCTATTTAAAGCCTTTAAGTCTGTAAACATAAGAAAACTGTAAATAAAAAGTATCAGGTGAATAATAATTTCAGTGGTATTTCTTCTAACTACTCAGGGATAATACGTACTATATATACATACATATAGAATAAAACCCCATTACAGATCTACAACTCTGCAACTTGTCTTTCTTGGGAGGCTAGAAGAATAAATTACAACACATGCATGAGATACTTCTCGAGAAGAGTAGTTCTTTGCACACCCAGAATAATAAAATTTCAATATGCAAGTGTGGCTCAAACCCTAGCAACATGCAAAATTATATTTCTGAGTTACTTAAATAGCAATGGGGTATAGCTGACATCAGAAACACCCAGAATATTTCTTTGAATTCAGAAATAAAATATACAAGTGAATGAAAGCAGGAAATTATACAACAGTGAACCTGTCCAAGGGTGCCAATTATTTTTCCAATATGCATGATAATCAAAAAAACTTTAACACTTTGATAAAAAAACCAATTTTTCAAAGTGATGCTTGACAAAGAAAAATCTGGGAGAGGATTTACAACCAACACAAAAAAGCAAATAGGTTTTACAAAACCTGGTATCTCAGCTGCCACAAGAATTGTTTCATCTTTTTTTCTGAATACAGGATCTAACCAACTTCTGTCAGACATGTTCTGCATATACCTATTATATTAATGTGAATGTTGCAGTGACAGAAAATGCTAATGAGTAGCTCTTTCACCAGATTAAGTATTAGAAAAGTTAGAACAGATGCTGCATTTCAAATAGTCTCTCTACACACTTTAAAGGAAGAATCACATTAATGTGTCACCTTTGCTCATGTAAGTATCGCTTCACAGCATTAGGTGCTTTGTAAACATCACAAGTATTGTTGATTCAAATAGCCCATGATAACAACTAGTTGCTTATTTACAGAATGGTTTAATGTCAAAGCCTTGCTCTTTATTACTGAATTTAATTATTTAAGTATATGTTTTCCTCTTACTGAATTTCATCTTGATATTAGACTCTTCTTTATATCTTTAAGTTTACCTTTGGTCCTCCAAAGTTCCTTCATCTCTTACCAGGTTATCATTAATACCACATATACATATATATATGAAAGAATGTATCTGAATAGAACAGAACTCATAGAATACAACAAAATGAGTTCCTGTCAGTTGTACAGAAGACCACAGATAACCATTGCTGGAAAAGCTTTTCAACCACACAGATTTCTGCTTAACAGTACTTTTACTTGTCTGGCCACATAGATCATGCAATTTAATTCTAAGGAGAGAGTACTCCTACCCACAGATTATTGCTTTTGTGGGTGAATGGTGTAAGAGCCAGCTCCTGTCACTGGACTAATTTTCAACAGCACAGTCCTGGAGCATTATTTCTTCAGCACTCCTCAGGAAAACCTGTGGGTCAGACAACTTCTTCTGGCCGTGATGGCTTGCTTGGACCCCGCACCTTTCCTACTCGTTCCTACATCACTATGTGACACAGTACACATGTCACACGAGCCACAGTCTCGGGGAGAAATGGAAAATTTCTTGGTTCTTAAGACTGGCCATTTCATTACACGTTTTCAAACTATTAATATGTTACTATTTTGGAATTCTCCAGTATTTCCTGAATGGTGGTATGTTTAAGCTCCTAGAGTTCACATTTCTGTATTATAAAAAGTATAATGTCTTACAGACCGAAAAGTAAATGGCTTAGATGTATACTGAAAGATGAAAAAGCTTCAGACAGTGACACAAATTTAAAAAATAGAGGTATTTCCTTTAAACAGAAATACTAATACCTAGAAATAATGCTAGAAGCCAAATATTTTAGCCAAAGATTTGATGGCAAAGACTAAGGGCTTCACTTGTAAAATTGAATTATTTATTCTAATAGATATTTAGGCATTTTAATTTTTCAAACCACTGATAACCACACTGAAAGTCAATGGAGGTAAGCCAATTCTTGACCTATACCTGACATAGCTGATCAAAATGCAAACTGCTGTATGACTTGACTTCCAAAATCTGAGTTGAAATATCAAGATCATCATCTCAAAAGAAGTCAGGTTTTTGCCAATATCAAGACATTCCTTAATTTAGGATAGACTGTTCTTAAGACGGGAATTTCTTCAGAAAGAAATCTCTAAACCAATTCACATTTAGCAATTTAGTTTTAAGACTCCACTGGTGTTTCAAAGGTAGTCTAGAAGCTATTCAAATAAGTCAAACCAAGAACCCAAAGAAATTTATAAGTTCAAGTTGATTTTCAAAATGTCAGCTGAATTAAGTTCTTAGTTGATGAGGCATATTAATCCAAAGTGATAAGCTATAAAGAGCATCTCCTACTATGGGTAAAAAAAGGGCGTGTTATAAGGTTCATGTTGAAACATGAAAGAACATACTAGGAGAAAGTGTGCTGAACTGGCAATGAAAGATTATTCTTAGGATTGAACAGTGGACAAAGAAAAGTGCAATTGTTTCTCTACTTTGGATAGCCAAGCACTATCTACCAATCATAAAAACCTGTGCTTTTCACACAAGCATTTTTTCCTTTAAAGTGTTCTAAAAATATGAAATTGTTGACCCAGAATTCCTATTAATCTGGTGTTTCCTCCTTCATATTTAAAGATCTGATATAGTATTTCACTATTAACTTTGAAGACAATAAAAAAAACGGAAGACTGACCAACATACAAAGAACTTATGTTCATGAAACTTCAGTTTTACCATGAACAAAAGCAGAGTTTGTTACACAGAGAAGGACTAAATAACTACTGGATCATTCCTGCAAGAGAATACCAGCCCCTAGTTCTATTTCCATGCAGAGGATAAGTATTCAAGAGTTAATTTCCTTTACCATATAAACTAGGAATAAATATAAATTTTGACGCACACTAACAGCTTCAGATGAAGTTGTTACCTCGCCTTTACATCAGAGGTAGCTGTTTCATGTATCTTGCAAAAAATGAGGAATCATATTTTTCTGGTCATTAATACAGTATGTGTCTCTCATGCGTTAAAGCCAGAAAAAACAGAAGTGACAAAAATACACGACATGAAAGAAGTGAGGTAAAGTAGCTGAGAATTTACCAGCGTACAATTCCCACCTTGTCATTAAGCCTGGAGAAGTCCGTGTACCGTCTGAAAACCACCCAGCTTTCCTCTGGACTTCTCTTTACCAGTATTTTGTACACCTGCATGGAAAGACAGGCATATCAGAAAGACGTGCAAAACTTCATACTGCATTGTCTGGAAAGCTGAAATGATCCTTTATTTCTTAATGAAACAAAACTCGTGGATAAAAAAAATTCTTACTTAGAGTAAAAGAAAACCAAATAACAATTATCAGTACAAAGAATTTAAATTCATTTCAGAATTTAAGGAATGAGCTTCTGTAAATCCTAAATACATATAACTATTTCTGTCCGTAAGAAAGAATGTATTGCCCTGCAGAACAAAAGTCTTGACCATCAAAAAAGTAAGGGAAGTGTGTTTTAGTGATCTACTTTAACCTTTCCTAAATTACAGTTTTACTCATTGATCCTTGAGGCCACTATGTTCTTAAGATCACTGTCAATAATCAAGTACTGAGTGTGATATTGTTTCATAATGTCTCATCTGACTTGTTTCACAAAGAAAAATGATGCAGAATAAAATGACATCCTCCTCTGCATTTCTCTTGAACATTAGGTGTTGTCTTTCCAGGCAAAATATGACTTCACTGGAAAACTCCATCAGAATGATTATACCAGCACTGTATAACTGAAGTAATGGATTCTTTGAATCAGATTTTGCAAGACAACAGCACAGCAGTACCATATTCCTACTTAAAAGAAAATGGATAAAGAAAAGACATAATAATAATATTAATAATTTTTTAAAAATTACTTTTTAGGAGGATTGATATTCCAATGCCCAAACACAATGAATCTAACAACAAACAACTTCAACTAGAAAACATTAAACAAGTGTCTAATGTCACAACCTTACTTTCTCTAATGTAAGGAAAGAGAGGTTCTGCAATTGTACTGGGTTATTTTTCCCAGTCTGTATGTAAAAAATAAAATATAAGAAAGAAAAAGATATTTTTAGAATCATAATGATAAACAATCCCTCAGGGAACCAAATTCTATTTAAAACCTTTTCTAATCTGTTACATAGTAAAATCTTTTCCAGTATTTCATGCTGTCACAGCAGGTTGTCTTAGCTGGTAAGTGTATTTTTCTTGTTGCAGTCCCAACATGTGAGAACCCCAGTGCTAGCCAACTTCTGTACAGGTCTCAGACTGTTTCCAGCAATTTTGTATTCCATAACATATTGAGTTGCAGATAGTTACAGAAACTACAGATAACTATGGTGCAAATCAAAAGCAATTCTTCAGCAAGTACTTCTCTTATCTACGTTTTAAACAAAATTTCACTTTCAAGAAGCATCATCTGTGGAAGTCATGGATTGTGTCAGAGGAAAAAGCTGTTAGTTTTTAAAATTCAAGCTGCAGGACATGCTTAAAAACTATCATTAAAATATAATTTTTCTGCCTTGAATTTTATGTATAAATGCTTATCTAAATATTTTATTACTCTGCTGTCATACTAGAAGTATAAACAGTTTTGTTTTCATAAATAAAATAAAGAAGTAAATGTAAAATTGTGAAGACTGCTAGGACACAGTAAAACACAGAACAAGAAACTTTGGAATATGCTTGCTAATCAGTATTCTACTCTTGTATTCTACTGTAAGTTCTGCAAAAGCATTGTTTAAAAATGTATACAAGAAAAAACAGAATAATTTCCAAGTAAACATTAGATAACTTAAAAAAATGTTCACCATTTACAGTGAACTTAACTGTAACAGGGAGTGCAATCAACTTGTGATTACTGGCCACGAAATTATGGTCAACCTGAAACAAACGTTTGGTTTTCCTGCCAAAGTTAAAATGGTGGTTGGGTGTTTTTTGGCTTCTCTTTAAGGTTTGCAATTAATGAATAAGAACTAGAATATTATAAAAACACCTCTCAGTTCCTTCATACAAGATCTTGGGTAAAAATCACAAATTAATTCAACAAATTCACTTAAGTCCACTCAATCGTGAACTGCTTTATTCTATAAATAAAAAACCATCAATGAAAATACATCCATATGTGGCAACATTCTCTGGCTGATTCAGCATCTCATTATCATTTCTACTTGGCTTGAAAAAAAAAAAAAAAAAAACAAAAAACCAGAAAAAAGGAAAAAGTGCTAATTGAACATTCCAGGACTGTGAATTCACTAAAGACCAAATGTTTACAAAGACATGTTTTTCATCCTAGGTTTTCTCTCCCATAAGCTTCAGCAACCACATACTCTAATGTGCACTAACATCTAACTCCTGAAGTTTAGACATCATTCAGCTTAATCAGATTGGGATATTTTTGGGAATTATGAGATGCTACCCACACTAAAAAAAGAATTCAGCAATTGAATCTCCTCTCTTTTACAAATGATTTTAATTTAATTTCCACCCTCTTCCATCTCAGTGACTTAGCACTGCAAAAGCAACCCAAATTTCTAGGACTAATTACTTGCTGGCTTTAATGCACAACAGCAAACTACACAACACGCAACTGAAAACAAACAGTTAATTGTGTGCTTTCAGAAACTAACACAGCAATAGAAGTGAAACTGGGAAGGGCAAAAATGCACCCAAGCATTTTACAATGGAAGAACGTTTCACTTGTCCTGTGACCTGGCCTTCTGCATACAATAAGGAGACAAAGTTGTCATAGTTAATACAGAACACCTTATAGGCACACTGGAATATGTCTTGGCAATGGTCTTCAAGAAAGACACAGAGGAGCTGGAACAAGCCCAGAGAAGGGCAACAAGCTTGTGAAAGGTTTAGAGGGTAAGTCATGTGAGGCTGAGGGAGCTGGGGATATTCATCCTGGAGAAAAGGAGGCTCAGGAGAGACCTTAACACTCCCTATAACCACCTGAAAGGAGATGGTAGCCAGGTGGGGGTCAGTCTCTTCTCCCAGGCAACCAGTGACAGGACAAGAGGAAATGGCCTCAAGCTGCGCCAGGGGAGGTTCAGGTTGGACATCAGGAAGAATTTTGTCATGGAAAGGGTTGTTAAACATTGCAATGAGCTGCCCAGGGAGGTGGTGGAGTCACCATCCCTGGAGGTGTTCAAGAAATAACTGGATGTAGCACTTTGTGCCATGGTCTGATTGTCACGGTGGTGATCAAAGGCTAGACTCGATTGTAGGGGTCTTTTCCAACCTAAATGATTCTGTGGTATTTTCAGACTAATCCTTCTCCATGTAACAGTATTGATTGTAGTTTTAGTTTTGAAGGTTATTATTTAAAACAAATTTTTAACCTACCTGTTAAAAAAAATTCTGCTCTTCTCTTATGCTAACATGCACAAAGATGTTAAAAACTGAAAATCTCAGGAAAAGACAGGGTATCATTCTCAAATAACTAAAAAGAAACATTATTTACCTTTCTGCAAAAAGAACTTGATTTCATTGGTATTTAACTGTCATAAAGATTCTGCACTTCTCTAATCTAAAACAGGAGGTAAAAAGTTTGTCTGCTATTTCCTTCTCCTTACCCATTTCTGATTGATGTTGTTCATCTTAAGTAATACAATTAATAATCAGTAACAAACAGCTTCCATCAGTCCCATAAGCACTACAATATTATCTCAATGAAATATTTCAACCACACCCACAAAAACAAATGTAGAAGTGCACCGATACATTTATATCATGCAAAAAAAATGAGCTGCCAGCTACAGTGCACTTCGAGAAAAATCAATACAAACCAGTTAGGCTGCTGTTCTGGCACAAGATATGGCATAAGTGACTTCTCAGTCTGTTTGCAGAACAGGTTTCTCCTTACTAGGAACTAAGCTGGGCAAGAAGTTGAAACCTGTATGTTTGCACTTTAACAGAAATGTTTTAACTCACTAATAACTGCAAAGGGCAAACATCAATGTTTCTTATCATTCATTTCATATAAAAGACTACATTTTATTTAAGAAGTTTAACTACACAGAACTTACACAAGTCCAATTTCACAAGGAATTGTAACTGTGCAAGGAATTCCTGACTCTTCCAGCAGAAATTGATACATGAAGCAGAATTAATTCCTTCTACTCTACATACACAATTACAAGAAAGACTGCTTTCTAGTCCCAGTTTTCCCACCTGTGTAACAGGAATGATAATTTCCTGTCAGGAAGTACTTTGAAGCTAAACTGGTAAACATCCCTGAACTGCAGGATTAATTGCTGAAAGACAACACAAAGCACATTCAATGGTTATCTTGTCATTACAAGATCAACTATACTATGCCCAAAACTTACAGTGAATTTTGCCCTTTCCTCCATCACCTCATAGCCTAGAATGGTAGGTGTGGATGGTCGATCTTCCCAGCTCCTGGAATCTGCATTTTGCTCTATTTCTTCTACAGGCTGAGTACAGTATTCTATGGATGTATCCAGACCTGTAAACTTAGTCCTAACGAGTGGACTGCTACATGCAGATGATGTGGAACCAATCTGGTCAGGTACACTCATCTTTTTAAAACTATCAGCTGCGGAGTCCTCCAGGTGTCCTTTCGAGGAGCTCGAACTCGTTGAGATGCTCCCAAAGGAAGAACTTCTTTGGTTTCTGTTTGTAAAGCTGGATGATGAACTTCCAATAGGAATAGGAACAGGAACATATGGTGTTGCCATCCTTCATGAAAAAAAACCCTCAGTTTTTGGTCCAGAAATTTAAGCTTCATTCACTGTATAAACCATGTTTTCTTTTGTTTTCAGGAACAGTACCTGCAATTAAGGACAGAAAATACTGCTGTCATTTTTAAGTCAAAGCAACACCAAAAGCTTCAGAAAAAAATCTGTATTAGCTCTGAGATGGTACATAGCAGTACTGACAGTAAAATATTTTCACAAAGAATTTGGCCTCATATAAAATGGTACTTTTCAGTTGTCTCTCAACCATTTGACAGCTTCACAAGAGTTCTGTTTTCCACAGCTATTAAAATGGCAAAGGAGTAAAGCAAGATTACAAAACAGAAAAATCCTTTGTCCTTTATGACTTTAGTCTCATTTAGTTTTATCCAAAGAGTCAGCAATTTTTTGGCATATGAGTAGTTTTAGTGACTTTTTAAACAGTACAAAAGGTTTTCTCAGAATTGGTTCTGTAAGACATCCACTGCAGACTACGTGAGCCAAACAGGCAACAATATACACGACATGAATCAAAAGACATGACAGCAAATAACTTAGGTGAAAACATATTTGCATATTACACACTCACTGAAGTATAATGGGACTGTTTTCAATGCAAAATATTTTTTCAAAACAACTCTGTTGTATGTAATACTGCAAACATTTGTCACAATGTTAAATGGGCACATTTTCTGGAGTCTGAATTGGAACAATTAAGTTTTACAAGCATGCACATCAAATGCAGGGTTGTTACAGCAGGTAGTTTTCCATTCCAGAAGATTAAAATGGAAAAAAAAAGTGCATGGAAAAAAGATAAATAAACAATTTAGTATTTTGTCTTCAACAAAACAATTTCAAACGAGTCTTTTGTGTGCATGTGTGTAGATTTCTGGAAAAAAAAGCAAAATAAAATTAAGACAGCAGTATCAAACTGCCAAAAAAAGCACCATCTCCTCATTTTAACAAAATACCCAAAGTAGAGCTCTTACAGATGCAAATTAAATGCCACCTCTTTGGATTAACAGGATTTGAGCCATGATCCATTTCACCCAGGAATAAACCAATCAACCAGGAGGCTGCAGGAAGCTGTGAAATGGGAACCCGCCAACCTGATTCACATCAGACAATCAATCATCTACTGCAGCAAAACCAAATAAGATTCCTAATTGCAAGGGTGAAGTGATGCTTTCACTCTCTTGCTCTAAATTAATCCTAGAGCACATGAATAAATAAATAAATTTTAAATGAACCAGCACCAGCAAGACTGAAAAATTCTCTGGAACAAATTCCTCGAGTGAAGGAAAAAACAAACTTAGTCATCCTTTTAGCTACATCAGGAAGTCTCCACGCACTCTCTGGCAGAAATTTCAGGTAACTTGACCAGGAGAACAATTTCAAACTGGCAGTGATTTCTCGGGAACATCTCTACTTCACTGTGGAATGAGGCTGGACACCTGGCAGCATCTGAGGGCGCTGAAATGTCAGTATCATAAACCCCTGCTGACTCACTTAGCTGGTCTGGGATGGTATTTGAAGTATCCAGCAGCTTCTGTTGCAGCACAGTTGCAGCTTGGTTGTGTGAGTGAAGCCACGTGTCAGACATCTGACCTGCTTCAGCCTCACTTAGTGTGAGAGAAGCAAGTCACACCTGTCTCCGAGATAAGACGTTCTCCTGGAGCTACACCAAGATTTAAATCCCTTTTTTCACGCACATCTTAGTAAGAAAATCTATTTTCTGCCTTGAACAATAAGCTCTGCAATAATTTTTCCTAAATGCAACGTGTGAAGCGCTGTCTGATAAACTTTCTCTAGCAATATTCTCTGAACAAATAAATATCTAAATGAAACACTGAAAAAGGTAACTCCTTTTTCACTTGCCACTTTAGTCACTCTTCCATGTTACAAGCATAAGGAATTGAGTGCATGCCCTTAAACAACGTCCCACCCAGCTACGTTCCTGGGAGGTGTAGGATTAAATTCCTGTAAACAGAAAAACCTAAGTGAGTCCAGACTGCAAAAAATCAAATAATCTATATATAAAAGTGATTATTCTCTGCTGCATGACTGTGAACCTGGAGTGGAAAATAAGTCCACATCTCAGGGAACCTGTTGAAGTTCACTTAGGAGTTTGTGGAATTTTAAGACGCAAAAAAAGCTTGTGCTTTTCATCACTTTACGAAAAGAACCAAACCAAACCCAAAACCCCACAATGACATTTTCACCAGTTACAGTACTTGAGAACAGTGTCTTCCCTAGAAGAACTTCTTCCCTTAAAGTGAAATGCCAGTCAAGAACTTACTATTTTGACCTTGTTTACTTACTACATATCACTCTTAAATGCACACAAATTTCTGAGCAGCTGCACCAATTTGGCAAGCAAGAGAGCTCAACACAGACAATCCTGAGGATAAAGCCCTTAGTGCTGAGAGGCCAACACCTACACTGTACGTGCTTCAGCAGCTTTCATTTCAGACCAGCTCTAATTTGGTACCACTGCCTGGATGCTTATTAGCAGCTGGACTGCACTAAACCTACTCCCAGGGTACACTTTCTGGTTTAGTTTCTTTTGTACTCTGCAAGGCCACCCCAAATTGTGAGTGGATGCATATTAAGGTGATGATGACATTATTTTCTTCTGAAGGACGTTCTTGACTCAATCTGACAAAGCAAACACACCCACAGACAAATAAAAGGGGCTGATACTACCAGTGTCACACGCAGATTCCTAAAACTTCGAAGAATAACAGCAAAGTATTCTTTGAGCAACACAAACATCAGGTCAAGTGAGCAAATGGCACACTGCGTCACTTAACTTGAATATTTTTTTTGTAAAAAAAAAGTTGAAAGAAATATACAAAATATTACACTGCCAGACTCCCAAACATATATATATCCATAAATATATATGTAAATACATCTTCAACTGTAAAAGTATCACAATTTCCCAGTATGTAAAATATTTACATGCTATGAGTTACAACAGGGTTCAAATCACACCAATCTACATTTTATGAAGGCTACTAAACATTAGAAAAAAATACAATGCTCAAACGAGGGTCACAAGTCTAGGAATCAAGCCTTATCTACTAATATAGTTTACTGCCAATTCACGCAATAAAAGGAACTGAGAACAATTTAAATTAAAAAAAAATCCTTTCACACAAACCACGTCACTCCCTACTTACCTCGGCGCAGCGAGGAGGGTTTATGTGCTCAGTTTGCTCCTAGCCCAGCCGCACAGAACCAGCAGAATCATTGCAGCACACCAACTTTCAGAGCAAACCGCTCATGACACCTATGAGATAACCCAGAGACAGCACTTTCTCGTCTAGCTATTTACTTGACTTTTTGCAAGAAATTTGCTTCCTGTTCGAAACCTGTATTTTGTTTAGTTTGATTCCCAGCTGTGAGTTAAGAAGGGAAAGAGAAGTAAGGGAACATTTGCTGGAAGGGCTGAACTGCGAGATCCGAAACAGGATAGGACAGTCCCGGGAACCCAGCCGTCACATGCTACAGAGCAGCATGACACCAACTTATCCCGGTGTTTACAGCAGCCACCTCCCTTTCTGCGGGTGAAGCAAATAAGCTGTAATAAAACCACTTAAAACGGGTTTGCCTGCAGCTTGCGGCTATCGCAGTTCCAAACCTTTTTAAGCTAATGGCTTGTATATTCAGTGAGAAACATGTAAGCCACACGATTCAAGGATAAAAGATTAGAAACAAAGCAATCCTTGCTTAACAGTTGTAATTGGATTTAGAAGACTTTTAGCTATGCAATACTATTTGTGATCGGGTTACATATATTGCGCGTCTGTTTGGACAACGCAGACAAGCTGACCTCTGATGTTTAGGGTTTAAGTGCTACTGAGGAATGTCAGCTGAAGAACAAGTGGAAGATTTAAAGAAACAACTTGCTGACTTAGGTTTCATGATTTCTTCAAATAATAATTTTCTGCCGACTTCAGCCAAGTTACCTAACAACATTTTTTACCTGCTTATGAACTCAAAATGAGGGGGGGCTATTTATCACACTTCACACACGCAGGAGTAATTGCTGCCCCACAGAGTCTGTTACGGAAGCAGAAACAACTGCAGGTACCTTGCTCCCCAAACCTGCACATCAGGGAGCGCTACTTCTGACTGTGACCTGACGCTTCTGAAGCCGAGGAGAACCAAACCATCTCGGCCGGCACCGTTGGGGCAGCGCCCGGCCCGGCCCCGCCGCCGAGGGGCCGCGCTCGGGGAGTGCCGCCGCCGCTTTACGTAACTCCAGGGGCGGCCCCGAGCCCGCGGCACCGGAGAGGCCCGGGGAACCCTCCCGGTCCTTCCACACGGCTGCGGGAACCCGCCGAGGA
>VZTH01016157.1:515974-570562 GCA_013397815.1 Aleadryas rufinucha
CCCGGGGAACGGGGGCTTCCGTCCCCGCCGTCCCGCCCGAGCGGGACCGGACCCTGTGGTGCCACCGCCCGCGGCCGCCTCCGCACAGGTGCGCGGGAGCTGCGACAGCCCCGCGGAGGGGGCCGTTCTCGTCCGGCGCGGGACGGGCAGCGGAGAGGCTCCACTCCCTTGGCCTTCTCGGCGCGGGCTCCGCACTGCCTCACTCTTTCCCTGCCTGCCTCTCCCTGGTTCCCGGTGCTGGCGCTCCCGCCACCGCGGCCGGCCCGCTGACGGCCCACACACCCGCCCCACTCACCTGCTCCCGCCGCGCGCGCCCCGCTCCGCTCCGCCGCGCCACCGCCGGCCCCGCCCCGCACGGGGGGCGGAGTAGGGGGNGAGAGGCGGGAGGGGCGGGGCCGCGCAGGGACTACAAAGACCGGCGTGCCTCGCCTGCTCTCGCTGCCTTCTGTTTCCGGTGCGCAGCGCGCGGTGCACCTGGGGGCCTGTAGTTCTGTGCGTCGCTGTGTAGTCCTGCGGGGTGGGGCCGCCCCCTGCGGGTGGTTGAGCCTCCGCGCAGGGCGAGAAGGTACGGGAGGGCCGGGAGTCTCCGCGTTCCTGGTGCGCGCGCGCAGGAAAGCCCCTGGCCTTTGCCAGGTGCGGGATGTTAACGGGGCTTCACCTCGCCCTGCCGTAGAGCCCCGCTGTACCGCGAGGTGCCTGCGCAGGGCAGCGCAACGGTAGTGCAGCGCCGTGTGAAATTCACGGATAAAAGTGATCTGGGAATTTCCTGGGGAACGGGGGGCGGAAATCACTGTTCTTAAATAGTGGTGGGAATAAATCAGTATCTCACTATCTCATAGGGACTTAGGGTATGTAAACAGCAGTGTGGTACTCTGGAGAAAACGAACACAACACAGTTTTTTTTAAAAAGTACATTTTCTTAATGTGTTTTATGTTCTTTATACATACTTTAAAAATGCGATACCCCCTGCCCGAGATCTCTCCTGTGTTTACGGCTCTGGAAAATATTGCACCTCTTGTTTGTGCTGCACAACTCATCTGCTCCTTTATCATAAACTCGACACCTTTTGCAGGGCACGGGCACACAAAAACCGTGGCAAAACTAAGCTGTGAGGTGATCTGGGCTGTGGCTGCAAACACTACAAGCCTGAGGCATTGCCCATGTCAATAATACTCCCCCGGGGGCTAGTGTTACCCACCGGAGTGTAATTCTTTCGTTGGGATTATATTTTTAGGATGTTAGGGAATTTTTTTCTGTGCTTGGTGGGGGTTTTTTTTGGTTTTGGTTTTTTTTTCTCTGCTCTGTCATATTATTTCAGCAGCACATTAGACTGTCTGGAATTAATTTAGGATTTAGTGGTTTTTATGGATGCTAGTCTTTCAAGAAGTAGTCTCACATTTGGCAGGGTAGCTGGCATTCATCATGAGTAGAATTAATACATTCAAAAAGCATTTGTGAATGACTAGTTCAGAAGCCATGCAATGGGAACTTTTTTGGATCCAATTCTGTTTTAAATATGTAGTACTTGGAAGAGGCAATGCACTAAATTTTAAAATGCCGTATTAAATCTGAGGAAATTGATTAAATTACGTTTTGAAAATTGCACTGCCAAACCAGATATGCTGAGCATATAATTATTATGAACTTTAAACTTTATCTCACACAAGATGAAAATGTTCCTTAACATAGAACAGCAGAAAAGAAAAAAAGTTAGAAACAAGAGAATTTTAATTTCCAGTTGTTCACATCGCTTTTCAGTTGATTGTGTTTGATCATTACAATAATTTAGTTGCATATTTTATGTTTGAATTTATTTAACTGTAAATAGTTATAAAGTTTTCTACCTATATGAAGCTAGTTTTTTTTAAAAATGAGGCTTTTTCACATCTAGAATAATTTGGTAGTTAAAAGTGCACGTTTTTCAGTTTGCTAGTTTGCTTTCTTAACAGTTTGTGACGTGATTTTATTGTAGAGGTTAACATAAAATTTTTACCAGCCCCCAGTTGATAGTAAGGTCAGTTTTCATAATGGCACTGTCGATCGAACAGGAGTCCTGTCCCATACCCTTTGAAGAGAGCAAGATCTATTTGTCACAGTGAGCAGGCATAGGAGCAAGGCATGAGGCTGAGTTTCTTTGGTCATTTAGACATTCCAAGGAAGTCAGTGGGATTTTTGGCTGCTGAGAAATGTGGGCTCATTGCCTTCATGTCACGAGGTTCTGTCCATGAGTGACTGTTGGTTCACTGGTGGGAGAGAAGCTATGCAGAGTTAAGGTGAATTAAAATTGGGTCTGTGCCCTTCCTGGTTTTCTCTTTGTAGTAGTTCTTCCCTGTGTACTCCGGCTTGGAGAAAGAACGGCTTTGCTTCGGCTGCTTGTGTAAGCAGAAAGGGCTGTGACTCCCATCGCAGGCGAGATGAGCCACCCTGTGGCAATACCCTGCAATTTGCCTTTATTGAGGCGAAGGGACGACAAAACTAGTTGCTGAATGTGTAAAACTGTGGAATGTATTTGCTGGCCTTTTTTTTTTTTTTTTTCACATATTGATACCAGATGTCATGTGTGTTCTGCCTCCATTTGCTACTTATTTAGTTTTCCAGAGGATGGGTATGTATATTATAGGCCTGATCAAAATCTGTGCAGCCATGGTAATCCTGTGTGCCAAAACCATGATTTTTGCTAATGCTGGCTGGCTCTTGTTTAGGGGCTAGGGCTTGCAGAATCAGGAAAACCTATTAATGTAAAATAACTTTATCCAACCTCTGTGAACTTCCCAGCACTTTCTCTGCTGGGAATAAGAATGCAGGAACTGCTAATTGTGTAACACTAGTGGTTCAGCAATGCCACCTTCTGTTGTAAAAGAATAAAACCCAAGAAAATAATCCTATAGGTGAGAACGCTGGGATAATCTTATTGAATTAAATGCAGCTTCTTTTGTGCTAGTTGAGGCATAATGTGATACGTTTTCAAAGTCCCACCTGCTCCCATGATCCTGTGAAACACTGAGGGTAGGCTTTCAATCAGGTGATGGGATTTAGGTACTCAAATCTAATTGCATTTCAATTGGATGTATGGACTTAAATTCCTTTGTAGTTTAGAATGCATGCGTTCAATCCCATTATACTCCAATGGGATTTAGACCTTCCTCTCTCAGGATACTATGAAATCTGTGACTTGGAGGATATTTGTTTTATGACAGAACAGCCAATTTTCTTTCTCAGCTGTAGAGCCTTCAGTGTTAGAAGTGATGGAGCTTCTTCTACAGGCAATTCTTGAATTCCTTCCAAATTATAAAAACTACACAACTTTAGAAATGTGCAGCTGGATATTTTGAAAGTAGACATAAGCATTGAAACTGGGAATTTTGTATTGGCAGGAATTTCATGTGGGCATCCAGATCCTAAGTTATGATCCTTGTATTATTTTCAGCAGATGCCCTGTCATTCTAATGTCTCCACTTCAAAGATGGTGTATCAGTGTACATGGATGTTGTATTTTAATACTTCCTGTGCCTGTGTGATGTCACTGGACGTGTTCAGAAGGACCTTTACTTTTGAAAAGCTAACAAAGCATGACCTTTTTCACTTATCCTTTGAGAGCTCCTGTCCTTGGGATGTTGTAGTACCCCATTTCAGATATCCAGAAAGGACTTGGGGAGAGGTAAGAGATGGGATTTAGATTCTGTTGTGGTCTGGCTCTTTGCAGGTTTGGTCTGACTCTCTGTGATTCACTGCTCTGTGGCTGTGTTCAAGTTTCCTTTGAAGTCATTGTGGGGCACCTCACTTGTGCAGTGTGGGCTCCTGGAAGCCTGCAGTCCTTGTTCAGAGTTTAAAGTGGCATGCTGAGGCTTTCCCAAATTCCATTTTTTATTTGCTCTAGATCTTTATGGTTTCTAGCTCAGGTTTTGAATTTCAGACTTGACTCTTGGCCACAACTTCAGATGTGGGATACTGATTACACCTTTGGCACCAAACTGATTACTCCCAGCCTGGTAACATCTGTATAGTATCTTGTGATGCTTGTCATGAGCCTTACTTGTAATACCCTGTTATACCTAAATTGGTTCCAATGTGGTACAATGATAATGGTCCCTTTATGGAATAAAAGTAGACTTGATAGGCTTTTTGTGGAATACCAGGTTCGCATGTGGAGTTCAGCTGATGTGTATTATTCTGGCAATTCACTGAGTTATGAATGGGACTTAAAGGTATTCTATTCAGGTATGCCTGTTTTGCTTCTCTCTCAGATGGGAGTTCTCAAGTAAGAAAGCAGAAGCCTCTAAGAAGTTAAAAAATTTCTACCTGCCAGAGGCTATGTCTACTTTGAATCATAAGGAATATTTCTCTCAGGGATTGCTTCTGAGTAGAGAAACTCATGGATGTTATGGCCAGAATTTTCAGAAGAATGAACTAGAAATGTGAACATTAATTAATTAATATAATTTCAGTTATAACATTTGCTTCTGTCCAGTAGGAGCTATTGAAATGCCTAGAAAACTGTGTCATTCCTTCTTCCTTCCTTTTTATTCTCACCATTAGCATTTTTGGCCCCTGTCCTGGCTGGGTATATCTTGCTTCAGCTTTAAAATACACAAGTAATTATGATCACCAGCTGCTAATAATGATGTGTCATTAATAAATAGAATCATCAGTGTTGGAAGAGACCTTCAAGATCATCCAGTCCTGCTGTCCACCTAACACTAAACTGTATCACCCAGCACCAGATCGAGACAATTCTCGAAAACCTCCAGGGATAGGGACTTCTCCATCTCCCTGGGCAACCTACTCCAAAGCCTGACTACTTCAACAGTGAAAGAAATTGTTCCAGTATCTAATCTGAATCTCCCTTTATCTCGTTTCAAGGCTGTTCCCTCTGTTCCTCTCACTGCAGGCACGGTAGATGAGACCAGCCCCCACTGCACCACAACTTTCTTTCAGGGAGTTGTAGACAGTGATGAGGTGCCCCTTGACCCTTCTGGAGACTGAACAAACCCAGCTCCCTCAGCTACTTCTCATAAGACTCATTTTCAAGACCCTTCATGAGCCTTGCTGCCCTTGGCTGGACACACTCCAGCACCTCAATGTCTTTTTTGAAGTGAGGGGGCCAGAACTGAACCCAGCACTTGAGGTGTGGCCTCACCAATGCCACGTACAGGCAGACACTCATCTGCAAATGAGAAGCTGGGAAAGCTGGAATTGTTAAGCCTGGAGAAGAGAAGGTTCAAGGATGCCTTGCCCATGTGCAGAAATACCTGATGGGAGTGTGCAAAGAAGTTGGAGCCAGGCTTTTCTCAGTGGCACCCAGTGACAGGAAAGGAGTCAGAGGGCACAAATGGAAATACAGAAAATTCCATCTGAACATAAGAAGGCACATTTTTACTGTGAGGGTGATCAAACACTGGAATAGATTGTCCAGAGAGGTAGTTGCTTGATGATATTTAAAACCTGACTGGACGTAGTCCTGAGCTACTTGCTCTAGCTGACCCTGCTTTTAAGCAGGGGCTGGGCTAGATGATTTTGAGAGGTTCCTTGCATCAGTAACCCTTCTGTGTTTCTGTGAGCTTAGAGACCCTCCATCCTGCTGTTGCTGCAGAGTAAAAAGGTACATGCACCATTTCTATTTCTGTTTTCTTAAAAGCCTCTACTCTTCAAAGAGCATGGGAGCAAAAATTGTTCTCATTTGCTGTTGTGTGATGAAATAAAATTCAACTTGTGGCAAGTTGACAGGTAATCTTTGAATGTACTTTCTGATACTTTTTTTTCTAAATAAGGTATTTTTTTCTTGCCTTCTTTTTTCTTCCCTGTAATCATTGTGAAAAGAACATTGCAAGGAAAATCCAGGGAGCAGAGAATAAGGAATTATTGTTAATTGAGTAGACTACATGTTTTCTTTTCAATCTACATAAAAGTACTATGGCAGGCATTACAGGCATTTAGATTGAGGAGTCATATTCACGTACAATAATGAGTTCTTTTCGTGCCTGTGAAGCTACAAGTTTAAAAATAATTGGTTTGCTCTTAGCTAAAAGTAGTGATTTTAAATGGTTTTGGTTTTACATCATTGAACCATTTGCTTACTTTCACTGCAGGGAAGAGGTGGTTCTTGCTCAGTAATACCCTTTTGGATGCAATGGTACCCTGGGTTTTAATGTGATGTGACAAAGCTTCTGGTCCTTGAAGGTTTTGTTTTTCCTTCCCAATGCTGTACAGCTTACTGTTTTGTATGGCACAATGTATTTTAGCATTGATTTGTGAACCTGAAAAGTATTTCTTTGTGGGGTAAGGAGAAGAAATTTGGTCTTGTTAAAACACGAACGGACGCACAAGTGGGGACAGACTGTTAATTGTTTCCAGTGTTTCTCTGTGACCTTGGACAAATCACTTAAATTTCACTTTATTGTTGATTCCCAGGTTTTGCTATAGGCTCATTCAGCAAGCTAACAAAGTTGCAGGGAATATAATCTTCTAAATCTGAAAGGCATCACTATTACTCGTTCAACTCTGTGTTCTGAATTTAAAGTGATGCTTGTCTTTCCTGCTCAACACGGCTCTATTACAATGCTTTCCTTTTGCCCAAAACCACTTATACAGCCCTACAAAGGACAGCGTTCATTAACTGTATCCTGTGCACAAAGGATATAAGTTTCATTGTTTTTTAACAATAACACAGAAACCTTTCCATTTATTTCCAAAGTTCAAATAGCTGCAATGGTGTGAAACAGCTTTGTCTCGGAGAAACATGTGTCGCATTGATATGGAAATGAGCACACCCTGTGCTTCAGTAAGTGCCAGGGTGGCAATGTTCAGTACTGCCACACTTAAGTAAGCTTCTGCATTGTGCTCAAATTCTGTGCAGCCAGCCAAAATTCTAGCAGCTTTTCCTTCTGTGTTAGAAGTAGACTTTGAAATAATACTGCTATACCTGACATCCACACATGTAAAGTTGGATAGACTCATGCTCTTATCTTTTTCTTATGAAGTAGCAATATGGAGTCAGTTTTAGATGAATATTATACAATAGTGTACTTCATTTATGGTAAAAAAACTCTGCAGGTAATTTTGCCTTCTGGCTTTGAAGAAGTACAAAATCTCTTATTCAGAGGGACTTTGTTTTCTGTTGTTTTCTGTTTATTTGGCCTTTTGGTCTCTTTCTGTTTCTACTTTACTTTGTGAATTGCAATTAAATGTATGTTGCACACTGACATGTTAATTAAGCATTACCATTTGCAGGCTATTCTAGGGCCAGAGGCTGCTGTTTAGTGGTTGTTGTTCTTGCTGTCTTGCAGAGCCCACAGGTTTGCTAAACATTTGCAAAGATGTAGAAAAACATTGTTATTTTCTGGATGGATTTGTAACTTTATATTGGACAGGAAGAAACAAGTGATGATAAAAAACATTTCAGACAAGTTGCTAAGAGAGAGCAAGGGTTATCACAGGAAGATCAATCACTTACTCACCTGAGGCCTTGACTTAGAATTTATTATCAGACAGTATTTACCATGATGGATGATTACATGGAGCAGACTTTTTTTAGGAGACATGAAGTCTAGAGGGAATGCCTGAGCAGATCTCAGCTGTGTCAAGTTTCACCGAGTAAGCATGGTAGGAAACCCACAATCACAGAAACTGCGAGGCAAGGCCACTGCTCAGTGTTTTCTGCACTACTTGTCTTGCTGTCATCTGGGCATGGTTCCAGGGTCTGGAATGCTGATACCTTCCTTCTGAACTGCCCACATGCCTAATTTCCCCGTGAATGTAAGAGTATGGGAGGGAGGCAGAAGTTGGGGTGGTCCCAGCATACTGGTAGGATACAGCCATGTCTCGCATCAAGACTGGGGAAGAGTCATGGGTACCACAATTTAGAGGCAGCAGTGGTAGTTTTGCCTAGAAGCATAGACACAGCTGATTACTGGCTCGTTGCAGCATTCCCCAAAACTCAGTAATTTTAAATGAAGGGGAAAATTAGACAATTGTGTGAGTGAATAATATCCTTTATGTGCTCATGAGGAAGGCAGTCATTAGGATGCCTTTTGAATGAAAACATTGCTGTGGCTGGATGTAATGGGAATGGCAGGTGTTGCAAGTGTAGGGTGAGATGGCAAAAAACAAGGGTAGATGTAAGAAAGGTAAGCAATTTTCAACGGAGATTTTCTCTCAGAACTGTCATAGGTATTTTGAAGGAGACATCATATGTGATGGAACAAAGCCAATATGAGAATGGTCAGGTTTTAATAAGAAATCAATATTGCCTTTCACCACTACAGGCCTTAATACCCCCATCTCCACAAATGCATACTACTGGCATAATTAAAAAAACCTCCTTATTTTTGATGGTATTACTTTTGTAAGTGTTCGTAAATGGTCTCGTGTTAGTCTGGCTCACTGTATGATAGTGAAATTTCACCATGAAGACCTTGGCTTATTCGGTCCACAATTGACACTGCAAGTTGTTTTAATCTTTTAATAAAGATATGGAAAAAAAGACTAAAAGTAGTCAGAAAATTTGAGATATAATTTAAGTGGAGTTTTAAAATATACATTTTAAAATAAAATCTGTAAAAATATGTAATACAATAAAAAGTTAGAAGTTTTCATTTAATTGGCATCCCCTAATTAGTTTCCTTTGTATATATAAAGGTTTTAGAAATTAGTTCTTCTAGTTAAACTGTATTATATGTAGTATTATAGACTTTATCATATGTCTTTTTTTGGAAAAAGTAAAATGTACTTGGAATGGATTCAAGCTATTGTTTTCCCTAAGTTTATGCTCTGATGTCATTTTGCTGGGAACCAAACAAGACAAGTAGACATAAAAGGGAAGAGAACAACAAAAGCTGGTGTTGTACTTTTTATTGTTGATGCTGATTTTCATCTTGCAGCTTCATGAATTAGAATGTCAGGTACATTATACTGTCTCTGCATCCAGCCCAAAACCCAGGCTTACCTGCATCAACCACCTTTCAGGGCATGGGTTGACAATGAAATAAAAAGAGGTTCTGTCTTGGTTGGCTAAAACAGATTTCCACCAAAAAGAAAAAGTGAAATAGGAAAGAACAGAAATAAACCAGAGCAAGAAAAAAAAATAAACCAGAAGAAATGTTACATATAGGACCCAAATCCTATGTTCTGGATGGTGTTGCAGATTAATCTAAAGAGCACTGAAGAATTTTGGGACAAAGGGGGCTGGAATTTTCTTACTGTGTACAATGTAGAATACAGATTTTACACCACAAGACTCCTTGCCTGGTATTGAAAGGAGCTTCTTTGGTGTGAAATGAATAGTGTGCTGTAATTTGAATGTAGCAATCTGACTATTGTACAAGAGAGATGGTTGAGAGGAAGCATAAATAATAACCTTACTATTTCTTTCTGACATGTAGATCATGCTGCACATTAGATGATGAAGATATTTCTGTCCTTTGATATCCTGTGCTCTCACAACAAATTATTGTACATCAAAGAAATGAGCTCTGAGTCAAAATGATCGTAAAAGTGATGAGCTAGAAAATAATGTAAAGAGCTAGTACCTATGAAATTACTGCAAATGTCTGAAGAAATAGGGTAAAGGAAATTGCTCTCAAAGTTGTTCAAATAACTTAAGCTGCTGTCTGAAAAATAAATAATCTGGGAGATGACTATTAAAAATGAAATGTGATTAAAAGCTGAAGTTTTTGAAGCACTGTATCTGATACTGCATTACAAGCTATCTTTCCTTAACCTCCTTCCCCAATGAAAGTTTTAGAAAGACTGTAGTGGGGGCAAGTTGAGGGCAAAAGGATTGCCAGTATCATAAAACATCTTCCTTATCTAAATCATGAGTCCTTTTCCAGCCATGTCAATAGTGGTTTGACGTGGGAGCCATGAGAGAGTCCCCTAGAGGGACAGACCCTGAGAGATTCCCCTGCGTTGGGGTGGGGCCCCCCGGGATGCTTCATTCCGCTGTGCAGGTGTGTCCCGGTTCTGTTTCCCTGGCTGGCCCGTTGGTCCTCCGCCCCTTTTCTCCTTGGGTGCCGGGGCCCTGCCTATGTCCCGCCCCCCTCCCCAGAATGCTCTTCCTCACTCCCAGATAAAAGCTTTGGTTTCCCCTGGTTCGAGGCTTTCGTCACTGATTTTCAGCATGGAAAAAACTTTGCTGCTGAAATCTGCACGGGAGTCCTTCCCGTTTTTTACTGCCGGTGTGTCGGAGAAGACTGCCGGTGCCAAACCCCCGTACGGCACCCGACAGTTTGAAGTTATCATGCCAGGAGATTATTTAGTGGTATGTGTGATATGAATTGATTGTTTTGTTCTCATTCCCGTTAGATATTTACATCACAAAAGATTGCCTGGACTGATAGCACCCAAATGATACCAAAGAATAAGCAGTGGTTGAGGATTCACTGCAGAGAGAAGATTGTAGTTAACATGACAGACAGTCCTTTTAGGAAAAAATTAGGTGAGTGATGTAGAGTGGTTGGGAAACTTGTCTATTTTGCTGACTAGATTCTTGTGCCATCTGGTCTAGTGTCACATGAGTGGAGTGTCTTTCCTACCAACTCAGGAACAGGCTTCCCTCTTACCTTTGTTTAGCCATTTAAGTTTGTGTTCAAAGTGCATATCCCTAATAGCCCATACTAAACAAAAGCATTTTCAGAGGACTTTGATTTTTCTGAGATAACCTTTTTTTAAGATTTTTTTTTTGATCCTTTTGCATAGGTTGTCCATGTACATAAACGTTGGACTCCAATTCATCCATAGCTGAGTCTCAATTTTGCTTGTATGGCCAGAGAGGAAATGCATGCAAGAACTCTCAAGTAAAATGACATATGGGTTAAACTTTTCCATGAGAACTACAAGATTAAGAGCAGACATGAACAGAAGATGTATTCTGGGGGATACTCTTCCTGTTAAAAAAAGAAGAGCAAAAGAGGAGAATGTGACATTTTAGTAAATGTTAAATATTCATGCTGAAAATGTTAGTGATGAAACTCACTCTGAAGGCAGACAGCAATGTTTCCTGTTACTTGAGAGCATGGACTTTCCATGACTTCTGCAGTGGAAGCTTGTCTATAATAACTTTTTCTTTCTGGGGCCTCAAATTAGTTATTGAGGTGTCTATTTCAGTTTTGGAGTCAATAAAATGGGAATAACAGTACTTTCTATCTTCCTCAAAAAATGTTACTTAAGAATTCAGTGTTGAATTACAGGTCAGCAGTGGTAGGTATGTTCTGTATGTGTTCAAAGGCCCACACTAGCACCAAGATCTCTTGAAGTGGGTGTTACAGACTTAGATACCTAACTATCACATTTTTATCAGCCAACAATCGTAAGTTAGAAATTTTTCAGCTGCTGCTTTCGAGCTCTCTCTTGTGCTTCCTTTTTGGCCATAATTTCTCTTTTTTTTTCATGTTCAGAGAGAAAATAGAGAGGAGAAGGGTTACTCTAAGCTGTGCTCTTGATTATATGTTTGGATGTTATGGAAAATTGAAAAACAAATTATTGCCGTGTTTTGTTAAAATCCATGTGTCTGGACCAGATGTTTGTTCTAGAGCCAGTGCTGCTAATGAAGAAAGAGGTAACTAACCGTAACATGATTGATTTCTGGGTGAAGGTCCATCTTTGCCTCTACCCCTAGCAGGTGTATGTACTTTCTCTATTGCAGAGAATTCACATTTTCTGTGTTGAAAAGAATATTATATAGGCTGTCCACTACCAGGACTTAAGGAAGAAAATATGCTGGTGAAGACCAACAGATCAGCACTCTTTCTGTAGGACTACATCCATCCTTATTTATTAAATGTATCTAGACAAGTGACAAGTGAATTTCTTTGATTATACTTATTTTATTGCTTCTATTGCCTTGAAGTGTGAATTGTGATTGCTTAGATAAATGCACTGAAACACTGTCTGTTCCCACTTTGGCTTCCTGAAATACCTCATTATGTTTTTCAGTGAGGTACTGTTTTGTAATTTGCAGCATCGGTCTCAATTGTGTGAATCTCTACACATATCTCAGCAACCTCTTCAGGAGTGATGGGTATGGGTACCATTTCCTTCTGCTTTCCAACAGTGAAAGAATAATGCTCTCACAAAGCTGTGTGAAATTAGAAGACTAGCTTTTTCTGTGCTAACTCCCTATTGTTATGTGCCATTTTAGTCAGTGTGGTTAAAGAAAAGGATGAGGCATCCCAGCTTTCTGGGTGGTCTAAAGAAGTCTGTTATCTCCCCTCAGGTTTTCCACAAATGTACTTCAGCTTTCCTTTAAGTCTCATATCTGAATTTGAGAATCCTCATAAAGGAAAGGAAGATTCAAGGAATCTCTGAATGCAAGTTTTAAAAGCTGGAAATAGGACTAATGGAATCTCAGTGGGTGTCCCTAAAATATAATGTAGTGGTAGGTGCTGAATAGAGCATGCTGTGTGATTTGCCGATGAATGCTGGGATATTTGCTTCGACATAGGATCAACCACACTGAGAGCAGATCAATAATTCAAGCACTTCTCCTGGGTGACAAAATTGCTGTCTTCCTGTAGCTGAGTTAGTGCTGAAAGGTGCAACAAACTAGCTCGTATATTTCCAATAGGATTTTTTAAATAAAAGGCAATAAATTTATTATCTATTCTATAAAGTCATCATGAAAAAAAGGGACAATGTGTAATAAATTGCCCATCATTTATTTTCAGAAATGGTTTCTAATGAAAGATCAGCACTAACTGAATTTAATCACGCTGGGAAAAATTTGACAATTTTCCAAAACCTTCAGATCTTGTTCACAGTTATTCTACTTTAACAATTTCTAGATTTCTATCTCACCTGCACTATCTCCACTGTTTTTTAAAATTACTTTTTCCTGAAGACCAGAAACTACTTCTTCCATTATGAACTATAAGTGTTTATAGGCAAAATTTTGAATCTTGACTAACTAATCTGACTTGCAGAAAAAACTTTTCCTTTTTGCTACAAAAGATACGTGGTCATATTAACTGTTAGCAATGTATACTGCTCTCCTTAATCTCTTTCTCCATATTCTCTTATCTTAGCATTTTCCTGTTCAACAGAAAGTTTTGAGATTTTGGAGAGTTTGGGGTAGGTTTTTTGCTGCTAGTCTCATTCTAAATTTATCCCCATTTAATTGCCTATGCTGTCTGCTTGCTTAGTTTAAAACTGTTCTGTTCTTGACTGCATTTGCTCTCATCTTTGGCTATGTTTTCAGTTAAGTATAATCTGAAAAATTTGCCATTTCTCTTTTTGCCTGCTTTCTTTTCTGTTTCTTTTCTAACCCTTAAAACTAAAGTGAAGCAAAATTTACCTGATCTTCAGTTGGGTTAACATCCCAAAAAGGAAAAAGATGCTATTAAATAAATGGGTTCATATTGGTTCTGAGAAAAGTGTCTTCTATTTCTACTTTATTTGCTTCAATATGTTTGAGTCCATTAAATTATTTCTATTTGGAATAAAACAAAAGCATTGTTTAATGCAGAGTAAATACACTGATACATATAAGTTTGCATTTGATACAATTAAATACCCTTTACTTTTTATCCTCCATGCAAACAGAGGATGCTTTCAAGGACAGTGACAGTAAAAATCTGGCACCGGTCAAGTACACGAAATTGACTGGTTTACTTAAAAAGTCTTTAAAGATTTCTCTAGACAATTCTGTACATGTTGTCTGCAGGCTGAAAAGTCTTCTACCCTCAGAAACTCTCTGTGATGGACTGAGACATCAGGGCTTTTTAGCACTGATAAAATAACACCCTGTCAAATACTTGATGGTGGAGGGAAGGTGAGTTGATCGCTCAGCTGACTGACCAAGTCACAGTCTTAATATTTTGGGGTAGAGGGAAAAATATTGGTTTTGTTAGTGCTTTCTCTCACCTTAAGGTGCCAAGAAGTCAGGTGATGTGAAGCCAATCTTTTTAGGAGATAGTTTTTTGCCCAAAGCCACTTTTACATTTCTGCCTTATACTTGGTTCATGTTTAACTCTTTTAACCTGATCTTGCATATCATTGGTAGAACATGAGCATTTCCTTCGGAGTAAGTTCTCTCAGGCGATGCTTACATTTTCAATGACAAATTTCTCTTGCTGAGCTTTGAGCCATGGTTCTTTGGGCCCCAGTCATGTCTCAGTGTTATGACAGACATTATAAAGTTTATAATAGAAAGCATTAGGAAAGCTTATATGGTCTCAGTGACTCCCAGTGGTGGTCTAAGGGCTGCAGTTGCTGCTGTTGTAGGGCATTTTCATTCCCCGCTTTCTCTGCAAGGATCTATGTCTGGACATTTGAACCTGTGATAAAGGAGTGGAGCACTGACTGTTGGGTTACTTTTATTCCTGTTATTTGGCCATGCACACCCATTAGTCACTTGTCATTTGTTGATACCCAAAGTGCAGAGGACATTCCTCTGCCTGTTTTAAGCCGTGTGACCCCCCTGGACAGGGTGTATTTTGACCTCTGCCCATGGAGGAAGCTGCCAACTCTTTGGGAAACTTTTGAATCTAAAATGGTTTGAACTGAATGTTAGAGTAGTTTGTAGTGATGTCCCAGAGTGAAAAATCTAGAGATTTTAGGATTGTTTATGTAGTGAATAGACAGTAGCTAAAAAAGCCAAAATGGAGGACAGTTGTTGTTTTCCATGCTTCTTTCTCCTTCTTCTACACCTCCATATTCTGCAGCAAGGTGATTTAGACTGATTGGACAGAAATATCCGCATTTCCTCCAGATATTCAAGCTGAGGTTATAGGGTGTTGGCAGAATAAAGAAAATATGTTTCGTTTCAAACTTCTATTGGGGGATTTACCTTTAAAAGGGGCAAGAATTTGAGATAAGCACTCTTTCTCCTCTCTTTTGCGCGCCTCTCTTGAACTGCTAACAGGGTGCCACGCTTGGCACTCTGTCTCTCTGATAACGCTAATTAAAACAACTATCTGAAGCAAGAAATTCGGAGACTCCGCTCGTCTTTTCACTTTCTGGCCAGGACTCTTCGGCCTCCCCCAGGTTGGAGGAGGCCCTCTCTCATATCGCCACCAGCGATACTCATTGGTCTGCTGCGCACAGGAACAGCACCAATGTCCACCATTCACACTCTGTGCCTTGCTAATGACTGTGCAGTGTGCATGCACAGCACTGGTTTTGATCTGACATCTCTATTTGCACCAATTTCAAGGTCCTTTTATACTGCCAGAGCAGTGCAAATGGGCAGTGGTGGCGTGTATGTACAGATTAAGCCCCCTTTAAGCAGGAAGGCTTCAGTTCTGTCACCTTGACTCATTTCAGATAATACCTTGCTCTACAAGTGCTTGTAGGTTCAGTGCATCTGTATATGTGACAAATTGCTGTTTATGTGAGAAAGGGTGACTAAATCAGAGTGTTGGCACTTGAGCCCAGTGTTAGGGTATTAACTCACTCTATTACAGAAGAAGAGCTGTCATAAAAGAAATGTTTGATTCTGGGAGAGAAAGAACAAGTCAGCTGGATAGCACACCTTGAGGAACACAAGCAGTAATTACATTACATTGTTTGTCAATATTCCCTTTCTGTAATCTAGAGCTGTGTTGGCAAAATTGGCTGCAGAGCTCAGTATTAACTCTAGTGGGTTGCTGGCATCCAGGTAAACTGGATGGCTTAACTGATGCAAACTGAGTGTGATTGGTAGCAGACAGAAGGCAATTTGCCTTTTATTGTATTTTCAAGGATGTTCCCCATAGAAGAAAACATTGCTTTGAAATGTATTTGTTTAGAAGCACTTGCATCTACAGGGCTCATATTACCTCTGAAAACTTGAGAATAAAAGTTTGAGAGGAATCTCTGTGCGTAACAAACTCTACACTTACCAGCTGTATTTTCCCAGCATGCATAATTCTAAGTATTGAATGATGGCAATTACTAAGGGCATTTGAAGAGTGAGACATTGAGGAGTGTTGTCATATCATATTAGTTATGGATAATAGTTGCTGACTTTGTAACAGTGATGTGAAAATCAGACCACTTCAGAAGCTCAGTTTGGAAGCTGGGAGAGTCATGCAAGGTGACAGATCTGTACCAATGTAGGAAATGTCTTGGAGGCAGATAACTGCTATTTCATGCATAAGTAGTCAGAGTCCCAATATTTTTTCTATGCAAATCAGTGTCAAAATTCAGGTTAACCTGATTAGGATCATCTCCTTGCAGGAAAGGATTTTCTGTTGCTACATCACAGATAAGAGCTATAATTACATTTTAGATGAAGAAAAGTTATGAGTTCCATATGAATTCCATTCCATTATATGTTGAATCTAGCAGCCCTGGGAAAGTTCTTAATATCAGTTATGTTGGTATAGAACAATTCTTGTTCAGAGAAACAAATGAGGAAGGTGCTCTTCTGTGAATTTAGGAAGGCAATTTGAACTGGTATGCATGGTGTGCATTTGTGCTGATCCTGCATTATGCATTTCTCATAGATGTATCACTAACTCACCTTACATTTGGTGAGAATACTTTGAACATTCCAGCAAACTGCTTCCTTATCTTGGGTAGTTTGCCTAAAACAGTGTGATCTCCATAGCTAATGATGCTTATGGTTTTTTGTAGCATCTCATCTCTCATCTACATGGGGTCACCTTTGCCATTTTTGAAGAAAGACTCCCACAAAAGAAGGATGTTCAGGAGACATTGACAGAGACCTGCAATATGTCTTGCGTAGGAAGGAAGATTCTCTCTAATCTGTGCTATAAGTAATAAAATGTAGCCAGGCAAATAATTTTTCTTCTCTGGAAAAGTTCAAATAAACCATAAGGGAGATATTATGAACTCATCCAGCATATAAAAACCCTCATCTTCTCATTCATTCTCAAGGCAACAGTAAAGAATTTATTTTGTGTCTTGCATATTTATCATTTTTGGATGTCAGAAGTATTGCTTTCTGTTATCATTTTAAAAGATTTTCTGATAAACCCCTCACATCTTCCAAGGAATATGTGTATTATACCAAGAAAAGAATTATTTTGCTATCATAATATAATCTATATTTTAGAATGGAATTAACTGTATTCACAAGGAACTGTTTCTAACATCTGGTTATCTAGATTAGGAGTATTGCCAATGTAAACAGAATCTTCAGATGGGAAAATTTTATAGATACATAATTGCCATGGACTATGTAGTCCAATAAAGTACAATAAAGTATGTCAGTGCTAGGATTTTCATAAACTGTACCTAGTTAGGAAGAAGTATATGTTGCAGTGAGGCTGGTTTGGTAGGTTGTTTTGCTTCATATAGAATACTCAATGGTCTTGGCAAATATATAATTTCAAAGTTACTTCCCCTGATTTGTCTCAGTTTGCTACTGCATTCCGCCTTTCCGAACAGTGAGACTACTATTTCTAGAATGGATCTAGTGTTATCACCAACATCAGTCCTTAGCTGATAAATCCAAAAATTAATGCAAATTTTTGACCGTTGAAAATTATAGAAATGCTTTTCTGGATGTGCTCTTTCAAAGTAATTTCTTTGCTTCTTTGTTCCAGTGCTACATTTTGCTTTTGTAAAACCTGATTTTCTTTAAATGATCTGACAGAAAAATATATGGGCTGCTGTTTAGATTATTGCTCACATTATTTTAGGATTAAAATGGGAATATTGTGTTTTAGTGTGCTATTGAGTATTTACAGTGATAAGCATCCTTGACTATTAGCCTTTTTAAAGAATATAAAAGGAAGGAAAAGCAGGAAAATGCACAAACTTTGAATATATGAATTCCTATCATTATGTTTTGTATATAGTTCCATTCTCTAAGTAGTAAGGGTCATGCTGAATGTAATCAAGTAAGGTTTTGTGTCTTTAGACAGCTCTGGCTCCTATTTCTTTACATTTCAAGCAAAGTATAATATACCTAAAATTCAGAAATAAAAATAGAGCATAATATGCACTGAAGCTGTATCCATTATATGATGGTAGGTGTTGCTTATGACAAGATTGATTATATTATTACCTGGCCTACTTTTTGTATAATTTCTGCATTAATTTTCATAATCTTTCCCTTTCTAAGTACTTGTCTAAAAAGGGTTTTAGAGATGATGTAGTGGGGAGAATTTTTTCTTTTCAAAGCAAGCACTTGGCTTTTCTCCTAGAAAGTGCTACTGGTATATTTATCTTTCTCTTTTGATAACTCTAGGGTAGAGAGGTTAAACTGCAATAAATCTTTAGTGTATACTGTGTATTGTATATTTAATTATATACTTGTTCCTGATAGACAAGTAAGAACCTTAACATTCTCAGTTCTGCAGTCTAAAGTTATTTATGACTTTTCTTTTCCATAAGTGAATGCAATGATAGTACACTGAAGCTTCTTTTCTGGAATCAGGTTGTTGATTTTTGGCACCATTCGAGAAACTTGAAAACAATAGGAAACTCTTGATTTTGGTGCATTTGCATGTACTTGGAGAAAGTACTTTTAAATAGGACAGCACTGTATCATTTTAAAGCACTGAAGAGTAAGTAATACAAAATCAACCAAGAGGATAATCTCTGACATTTACAAATATTTATAATGGCATTAGTTCCAAATAAGTTAGCTGAGGCAGTTTGAACCTGTAGACCTGAACAAATAAATAAGCATGGCTTGCCACCAGCTTTTTCAGAAATGCACCCATGTAGCTGTGGACCTTTGTGCATCCAAATAAGCGGGGAGATCTACCAGATTTCTCTGGGGCTCCCTTCAGTCAAGACATTGTCTGCTTTATTAGGAAGCATTTCACAAACAGGTAAAAATTTTATGTCACAGAATTTCTGGGCTTTCTGGAATTTGTGCTGCAGTGTTTTAGAGCTGGTCTAAAACTAATGGGTTTACAAAAGACTTGGAGACAGGGCTTGAAGTTGAAATTAGTTTTAATGAAATGCCCCAGATTGGCAGGTCTGGCAATAGTTTCCCTTGCTTGCCCCTGAAACGACTTTGGTCTTTATGCAGCTCAGTGCAATGATTAGAATGTGCTGCCAGTGTGGGCCAGACCTTGCACTTGATCCCAAACTGACCTTGCCAAATTCACTGAACCCAAGCCAATGCTGAAGCAGCTTTCCACAAGCTCTGAGGAGTGCAGGAGAATACTCACTGAGCCTGTGTAAATTTTTAGCGTGAGCGAAGTGTTCACTTAGGAAGGAGAGCTAAGCATGGGTGTGCCTGCTTTTGCTTAGCCTCTGTCCCCTGCCAGAAGGTCAATGGACTCCTGGCCTGTATCAGGAATAGTGTGGCCAGCAGGACCAGGGAAGCTATTCTTCCACTGCACTCAGCACTGGTGAGGCTGCACCTTGGGTCCTGTGTCCAGTTCCGAGGCCCCTCAGTTTAGGGAGGATGTTGAGCTGCTGGAGCATGTCCAGAGAAGGATGGTGAAGCTGATGAAGGGTCTGGAACACAAGTACTGTGAGGAGTGGCTGAGCGAGCTGGGGGTCTTTTCTCCAGGTCTCTGGCCTGGAGAAAAGGAGGCACAGGGGAAACCTTATAGAATAGATAATTCTATTCCCCACTTACTCAATTGCAACCTGTCCTCAGGGGAAATTTTATTTATTGAGGTATCATCCACATTATTCCTCAGGAAAAAATATGTGAAGAGGAGAAAGAGGTGTTTGAGTCAGCGGTCTGGGGGCCAAAGGAATTTGAAGACTAATAAGCAGACATTGCAACAAGTCATGCTCAGAGACTCAAGTGTGCAGAGTGGGGCTGACCACTAGCAGAGACCCTTCATAGGACACTATGTGTCAGGGTCCCAAGTCCCTGCAGCAGCAGTGCTCCTATAACCTCTGGGCCTCCAAACTCAAGTCCGAAACCTAAACATTTGCCCTGAGAACCATTTAAGATTTAAATTAACCTGATGTGGTGTTCAAAACTAAAAGCTTGATTTAAAAGTAGGGAATTTAGAGAACCACAACTGAGAGTTAAATTTGTCTTCTGAAGCCTTTATTTCTGGTACTGATGTTTAGGAAGGAAAAAACCCAGCTTGACTTCCTCTTCCCAAGACTGAATTTGTAAGCCTGAGATTTAGAAGCAAAAATAATTTTGCTGGTATATTGAGATATTTAACCTGCAAATCTATAAGAGAAGACAAAAATGCAATTCTCACAATGCTTTGGTTGCATTTATTTAGAGGAAAACCACATTTAGAAACTAGAAACAGTGCAAAATGCCGGTTGTAAGATGCATGCTTTAATACTGATTTCCTGCTACCATCTGTTCTGTAACAAAAAGGCAGTCTCAGTTTCTGGGTCAGAGTCAAGGCTCTGGTAGTAACTTTGTACTTGGAGGATGTTGTGTGCTTCAAACCAATTCACTCCTGTGGTGTTGAGCAGTAGGAGGTCATCTGAGAAGTTTAAGATAACCCAAGACAATTTAAATCACAGTTTTAGCAAGGGTCTGTTAGTTTAAAGCACTAGCACAATTTGGCCGAGGACTATGTGTAGATTGATTCTTCAAAGGTTAGTGCACATCTAAGTAGGACCTGGAGGCTTGCTGGAAATGGTTTTATGTTTATTCTTTTTCAAGACTTCTTTATAAAAGTTTCTAACTGGGTGATACTTTCTAGTTTATACCAAATTTTTGCAATGGTGAAGTTTAGAGTACAGGATGATCATCCATCCTGTCTGTAACTGCAAATACAGCCTCTTGGAATATAAATCTATTGTCCCATTCTCTATATTATTGCTCTAATGAATAACAGCTTTTTGTGAAAGATGTCACACAAGTCATCTTCTCAGTTAACAACATACTATATATCCAAAATTTTTACAATCGAATTTTTAGAGGTACCTGTAAGGGCAAATTATTCCATTGCTACAGTGTGTGATCTAATGGTTTTGTATATATGGGATTTTGTGGGAGCTGAAAGACTTGCTTTTTGTTACCAATTTTCTGAAATGACTCTTCTGACATACTTTTGTCCTGTTTTTGTTCTTTTTCCAAATGAAGTTCATATATTCTTCAGGAAAAAAAAAGATACCAGCTGTTAAACATTTTCATTTGCTGGAGTACTGCTTTATCAGGTTTAGTTTGGGCTGTTTAGAAAAAACCCAGGAGATCAATATTTACAAATATCACCACTTTGGAAATGAATTTTGAGTATTCTGAGTAAGGGTGGAAATGTCTTGAAATTGGCATAAGAAAAGCCACCAGCATTTAATTAGGATCTAGTCTTCCTAATGTGAAGTCTTCCTTCCTCTCTCTACTGGCAGCCTAGGGAATGTAGCATCCCCAGTGTGTGTTGGAATTCACTTGCAATGGGACATTTCATCTGAGAATATAGGAAACCCACAGGACACACAGGGTGGTCCTAATTGCCAGTCTGGTGTTGGCATTGTCACCCATCTTCTACAAGAGTCAGGGAGCACTGAAAATCTACATCTTCTACACAAGAACAGAGGGAAACTGAAATTACAGGCCCTGCTTCTGGGGAGTGGCGTGTGCTTTGCATGGCTGAATCGCCAGGTAAGCATGGACATACTTCCCAGGGAATGGACTTCACTGACCCCTGTTTCCCTTCATCTGTGGAATGAGAGGGCTTCTTGGGAGCCCCTCTGCCTGTCACCAGAGCTCATGGTTCCTGGGATGGTGCCCTGTGGGCTGGCCCACCATCCTGATGTGGTGTAGTGGGCCTGTCTTCTTCCCTCCCATGCCAATGTGAGTAAATCACTCGTAACTTTTTCAGGGACTGGAGTCCTTATGCTTGTCTGCCTTGTCTTGTCTTGCTCTGGATCTTCACTTTCAGGTTCAGTGGTGGCTTCTTAGTGCATTTAGCAGCCTGTAATATTGATAGGTGGACTTGGTCACCTAATCACATGTTATGCTAGAAAGTAACTGCTTGGTTTGTGGTCTTTGACATTCAGTGCATTTTCTGGAACTTTCTGAATAATTTTCTGTCCTCTTTTTTTCTCCTATTACCCTTTGAATGCTAGTAATTGAATCCTGTCTTTATTCAGAGAAACATGGTCAGTGGCTCAGCAAGGCTGCACATATCACAAGCACTTGTGAGTTTACCTTGCTGTAATGAAAGCTGAGGACAGAATCCAAATGGAAAGATTAGAGTTAATCTTTGGAAGTAAAATGAAGTTCACAAATTGTTTATTTGACAATTTAGTTTATTTGTCTAGCTGCTGCCATCCTATATAGGCCACCTGTTCCGTCTTGATAAAGTGATCATTAATCGTTCAGAAACATGCCTCAGTTTTTTTCTGTGCTGGTGCACACAACTAATGCATGTCATTAATGCCATCCGGAGGGAGCAGTTTGGAAGATGAGAGGATAATTTACTCACCATGTGCATTTAGTCCTTGGCCGCCTTGCTGAGATTCCCCTGCTGGTTTGGATTCTGTTTTCTTATATAAACCTGCCCCTACCTGTGATAACCAGAAATGTAGTGAGCCTGCGAGTTTAATTCAAGGATAGGATGGTACAAATTCTGGTTTCAGTCTTTGGAAATCAGAAAGCTCAGTTCTGTTTTAATCTGCAGACAGATGCCTAGTTCTGGCATTGCTACCTCAGTACGAGTTGAGAGCTACATTAGGAAAGACTGTGAGATAATGACAATCACTAAAATATGAATAAGCTTTAATTTATATTAGAGAAACCAATCACTTTGTACAAGTAGATAATAGCCATCCAAATGCTCAATAAACATTATCCAATAATATAAGTGGGGAAAAAAAGCTTAAAAATCAGTTGATGTACAGTGCTTGCATCTTATTAGTGTACTCTGGTCTCTGCTAACACCATCATAAGCAGTAGCAGTCCATAGGGAATTTGAGTGGGTTTCAGTGAAACATTTAGAATGAGGAGAAAAGTCCTCCTCCTTCATCATCACTGGAGACATCATCCAGATGATGAGACTCACCTGGGACCCCACGTCTGCCCTTACTGATTGGCCTCCAGGGAGTTTTTCTCCACCTCTCTGCATTTTCCTCTCTCCTGTTCTCTTTTCTTTGCCCTTCTCTGCTTTTGTTTTTGTTTTCTTTTTTCCCCTCAAGATTACTTTGTCTATTAGAGTCAATGTGTGTCATCAGCAGTGGATCCTGCTAATAAATCTTTGTGCCCATTCCCCTGCCTCAGCATCCTTTGTGCAGCAGGGAAATTGATGATCAAGGCTGAAGGAAAAAGCTGTAAGAGAAAGTGAAAGTTGGTAATTCAGACAGGTGAAAGCCAAAGAGCAAAGAGAGGTCAAGGTGCAGGACTTCAGGCCAGACATAGTGCTGGTAGGCATATGCTGGTGTGGTTGTGCTGATCTCTGCTATCAAAGTGCTCTTGCTGAGGGAACAGTTTGTAACAGGAAAATTATGGGATGCTTTCAGCATTGTCTGCAAAATTGCAGTTTTTCTGGAATAAATGCATCTGTGCAAGGACACCGGGGCACTGGTACATCAGGCATAAAGACTCTTAGTGCCAGCAAATGTTTCTAGGGGACCAGAGTGTGTCTGTGCACGTTGAAGAAAGCAGGATGCACATAGAGGCACAGGCTTGCATTCTCAGCAGCGTCCAGCATGTTTCCTCTGACAAAATGGGATGCAGAATGTGTGAAAGTTCTTCTTCAGCCCCTGAATCACTCAGGCCTTCCTACAGTATGCTTATTAAGAGTCTGTTAAATTGTTTCTCCTCCTTCCTGCTACAGAGGGTTCCGGACTCTGTGTTATCACAGAATCATAGAATTGTTAAGGCTGGGAAAGATCTCCAAGAGCAGCGAGTCCACCATTAACACAGGGAGAGAGGCGAGCATCCCAGTCAGAGAGCACTCCTGAGGCTGTGTTAGCCCAAAGGCTGGCTCATGTGCAAGTGCTGCAGGGCTGAGATCCCCACTGTGGGGTGGGTTGGGCACTACCTCACACCAGCAATCCCTGCTTCTGCCTGTCACTCCCAGCAGAGCTCCCAGCACCCATCAGGAGCCTGTCTGCAGACCGATAGGACCAGGGGACTCTGTAAAATGACCTATTTCTACATTTGCTACTCCTTTTGCTTAGAAAAGCAGACTTAGCTCAATCCTTATTTTTAGTTTTGTCTCTCGTGTGTGTATGCTAATTGTATATTCCATGGAAAAGTATAACTGGGTGACATTCGCAAAGAGATACAATATCAAATATAGTGGGTTTTTTTTTCTATTCATAAGTATTTGATAGAGAACAGCAGGTGTTGCATTTTATCTTGGAGCAGATAACATTCAAGGAAGAAGAAAAGAAAACCTCTCCTTTTCCCATGGGTACAGGACTGATAAATTATTCCAATGATAGATAAGGATAGAACTCACCCAGGTAACAAAGCTTTGGGAAGAAAATCACACAATAGCAATAGTGGTAGTAATAGTAGTAATAATAAAAGATGAATGTATGCTTTCACTGCTAAAACCTTGTTTGGATGCAGAGCTCCAAAGCTTTGCATGTTATTCTTTCTAAAAGAAAACTTTTATTGCCCTTAAATTAAAAGAAGCAACAAAACCCATCTACTGTACAAATGGAGTGGATTTGAGGCTTTGACTGCCTGTAGATGTCTCAAAGTCTTTCATTTTTACTTGCTTTTCTACATTCCTGTGTGGCACACAATTGAAATCCTGGTATATAAGAAGAATGTGTAACTCCAGCTGTCTTTGCATCTATCAAATAAGGAGAATAAATATCCAAACACTTCAAAGACCCAAAAAAATTCTCAGGAGAGGAAGTTGAAATAAGAGACAAGGAACCACACGCATCTCCCTTTTGTTTCCATTGGCTTGCTCTTGATCATGAGGAATATTCCTTCAGCATGTTTCTCCCATTGCTCTTGATCTACTCTTAGTATCTAACAAATACATCATATACCCAATGAGTTGTCGAGATTCATTCAGGGTTCCTGGTCTATTACACAACATCTCTAAGCACATTCTCATAGTGCCTGGCTTGGGAACTATGCCGCAGTTGCTATTCCATTTTTCAGTCACTCTGAACCCTCCTTTTCTTTGATGCTCCTCGGTCCATTCTTGGTGACTTGCTGGCTGCTTTTGCCAGGGTCTGCTCTGCCAGAATCTGTGTACCAGGTCTGAGGCTGCTGTGCAATCTGCTGTCCTGTGCCTGGGATCTGCCGTGTTGCTGGGGCTGCTCTCATGGGCTGGGGGATGGTGAGAAAAATCCATGTGGAGAGGTTCACCAGTGAGATCCACACCTAGACCCTGGCTAAGACAAAATTTACCAGATGGTCTGGGTGTTGGCTAGAGTCTGTCATTGGAATAATTCTGCCAAGAACAGTAAAAAAATTCACTGATTTGTATGGACTAGATCATGGGCTCTGTGCACAGACTTGTACTGTTTAAAAAGTTCTGTCTTCTTCACTCCGCCCAATCAATCAATATGAGGAAAAGAAATAATTGAAAGTTGTTTGTAATGAAATACAGGAGAGTTAACTCACAGAATGGGTCCACATTCTTATATATTCATGCAGTCCCTGGCTGATTATATCTTTTATTGATATCCATCTGAATTGGTGATGAATCTCTTCTGTGTATTCTTCACTCCTCCAGTGTAATTGAGCCTTACCTATCTCAGGTATATTTAGATAACTAGCTGGCTGTGGTGCTGTGCAATTGATTTTAAACTAATGCTGGACAGTAGAATAGTTGCTTGTGGTGCAGAATAATAAATGGAAGCAGCTCTGAGGTCTGCTCAAGAGCATTTTAGAGATCATTGTTTAATCACACCTTGAGGAATTGGGCACAGATCTGTGCAAGTCAGTGGAATTGCTTATGCACAGCTGAGTGGGGTATAGTGAGCTGTGAGCTGGGTTTGCAAAGCTTCTGAGTGCACAGAACACCATCTGAAATAAGCCTTTCTTGTTGGTCTTGGTTGAACATAGGGAAAGCTTTAGATACTTTGAAATTTGCTAGAAAATAATGAATGAAAACCTGCTATAAAGGAACAGAAACTATTCAGGTATTTAGGACACAAAGTACATCATGGTAAATAAAAGTGTGAATCTCCGCTTTCCTTGGCCTGAAACAAAGACTTAAACAGAGTTGTCCCTCTCTTTCTGAGGTCAACACAACATAACTTGCTATTTGGCTCTTCTGTTAGGTCATTCTTCATCTGTCCTCTGACATGGCAAACAAATCTAAGACATGTTTCCAACACAAAAGTACAAATGCTTCATTCTGGAAATCTTTGTATGTAATGAAATTTTGTTAGAAATTAGGTGAAGCTTAACATTTTTTTCACCTATCTCACTAGCACATCCTTTTGCCTGAGTAAGGCCTCTGACCTGTGTCTTCAAAGCAACTGAATTTTATGTTAGGCACCTACTGACTCTTTGGAGGTAAAAACAAGTGATAACTTGTGATACTAAAAGTTGGAAGTTTTAATATGGATGCCAATATAGATGTTTAGACTTGATGATACAGCGTGTAGAAGCTCATTGCAGCTTCACCAGTTATGTAAAAAAACTCCATTGTATTTGCCCCAGGAAAATGATGCCTCTCTGCTAATGTCTGTATATTAAAGACAAGGATGGGCTTATTTTCAGTTTAGCTTTTTAGCAAAAACTCAGGATCTACTCTCTTTCTTGGACTGATGGATTGTAAATAGGCTCAGAACTGAATCAGGGATTTTGTGTTGTGTTGCCATTCATTAAGTAGACTGAAGTAAAAAGAAAGGGCTGAAGGTCTGAGTTGCTTGGCAGGCAGCAAGGGAGAAATCCTGAGCTTGCAACTCTGTCATTCAGTTTTAAAATGTTGAATACGTCTGACAGAATGGAACATTATTCCTGCCTGTTTTAATTCTCTCTAAAACTTTTGTAGTCCGACTTTCCCCAACAAAATGTGATGGTTTCACCTCTTCTTTGCACGTGTCCTGGAAGACACCTGTTGTTCTCAGCTGCCTTTGAACTAACTAAGCTGCGGCTCAGTTAACAAGAGTCAGTTTTGCCACTTGTATAATTTGAACTGGTCAAGCAGGTGAGAAGAGAAATAAAAATAACTGAGCCAGAATTACATTTTTGTCGCAAAATTTGACATAATGAAAATGTCCTTTTATGGGTTCTAGCTGGAGGGGAAGGTATATTTTACAAATGCAAAGGAATTTTTGTTTAACCATTCTTGTCCATTTTTCTTGAAGCGAAAGGAGGGAGCCAAGTTCTGAAGCAATTTATTTTAAAATCGAAAATTGACTAACAGGTTGCAAAGAACAAAAAATAATAAAAGTATGTCTGTGGACTAATTGTGTACTTGGAAAATTTTGTCAGTTATTTCCTTTGATGTCATCCTCTGTTTACCTGAGATACTATATGGATAAGAATGTTTCACTTTCTTGACACACAATAGTACAGATGTTTAATATCATAATTCAGAAATTTTAAAATAGTAATATTTTAGTAATAGTTTTCAGACCCTAATGATGATTTTGAATTCTTACAGTCGTGGTCTGTTGATAGCTTTTTTTCTATCTGATCAGCGGTCCAAACATTATAAAATGGGGATGCTATAGTAAAACATTTATATTGGCTTTCACATTTTTTCAGAGATGGAAGCATGCTTTCTTATTGTCAGAGTATTGCATTTCACCTTATTGCCTACTCTTCTATCCAGTTGCATACTAAAATTACTTTTTTTAATAGATAAAATGTTTTGATGTTAAAATTATTAAGCTTACTAATAATAAGACTAGTGCTAGTACCAAGCTCTGCCACAGACACTGGTCCTGAGCCTCCTTCCCTGTCTGTTAAAAGGAAGGAGAAGTGTTGATAGTTCATCTTTTCTCACATTCTTCTTCTAGAAGAAACTTATTTTGCACAGTGTTTAAACATAACTTAGATGCCACCATATCAGCTGTTTAAGTATATGTTTCCAGCTCTGCTTAAAAGAGCACAGATATATGCCATTAAATCCTTTCCTGAACCAGGATCATGGACTGAAGGTTATTCAATGTAAGAAGCACCCTGAAAGTGTGCCTGTGCTTGTACCCTATATAGGGGCACCTGCAAGGAAAGAGGGTTCAGAAGGCTTGATTGGTACAAATGGTTGTGAAGGGTGTTTAGTACAAGGCCACTTGGATAAACACCACACAGTGAGAACATTTTGTTCTGTCTTGGGCTCTCTTCAGAGAAAGGACTTTTCTTCTTGTCTGCACAAACACTTTCACACATTGGTGTCAGTCTTCAGGCTGTTCCTGGCACTCTGGACCTACATCAGTTCTGCTACCACAGCATTTCTGGAGGGTGGGCTGAGGTTTCTATTTATCACACTGAAGGATTCATTTATGTTCTGTTTCTTTGATTTTATTGTGATTGTACCAGGGTTGCATGTGAAACTGCTCTGCAATGCTATTAAATTTGGAATTACTTTGTCCCACTGTCCTGCAAAGGAGGAGTCAGCAGCTACTGTCAGAAACTACTGAGAAATTGAGACAGTGAGTTCTTCCCTATTTCTGTCTAGCTAAACTAATGGTAAGCCGAACAGCCCAGCTGGGACTCAGGTCTGGTCTGGTCTCTTTGCCAGTCAATGCTGACTGTGAGGATGGTATACATAACAACCCTAGATGCAGTTCTGGCAAACATTGACTTTATTGATAATCAGTGTGAAAGGAGGATACTTGTTTCTTTGCAGAATTGGGTTGTTTGTGGCTGGAGTTGGTGGAACAGAGGGTAGACTGTAATTTTACTTACTTAATCCCATGCTTGAACATTAATTTAAAACTTCTGGTTTTTTTCCCTGGGGAGAAGATTATCTCTTTGGCTTAACATTCAGTGGCATTTACACTGTGTCTGGATGGCTCACATAATTTCATTTTAAAGTCTGAAGCCAATTTTGCATTTTGAATCCCCTTTCTCCCCTCAGTACTCAGAAGGGAGATGGAGACTGTTTTAGCTGTCTCATAACCTATGACCAGTTGCATTATGTTTAGTTTTAATCAAGTTGTGTATAAACAAAATGCTTGCTCGTAGGCCTTTCTTGTAAACATTGAGGAGCTACGATTCATATTATTCTGCAGGAAATATGGATTGATAATCACACATTTTTCCTCAATACATGATTAGTAGGAGCCATGTGAGGGTAGTGAGGATTAAAACTATCCAAGTAGAAAAAGAATTAAAAATAAAAATATGCTAATATTTTAGTTATACAGGGAAGAGACTATAACAAACTGTCTATCCGTTCCAAAAAAACATATTTGTATTTTAAAAACTCTGAGTTATACTTGGTAGAGCTGAGTGTTTCCTTCAGGGACTGTGTATGTTGAATCTGATTTGGATCAACTCTGTGTGTGGAGCAAGGCATCCTTCTGAAAGACAGTAAACACACCTACGTTTATCTTTCTTATGGGCAATCACCCCCCACCCCAAACTTCTTAGCAAGGTACTGATGCTTCCTTTTACTTCTTTTTAGTTACATCATTTTTAACCCATATTCCTTGGTGTTTATTTTCCAGTATAATCTGTGTGTGATTGATACTGTGGGGTGACTAAAAATTAAAGCACGATATAACTAACTCTAATTGCACTTTCATTTGTAGCTCAAGCTGTTGTCTCCTTATGTCCCATGAGATCAAGGTCTGTCATCAAGTGTGAAGCCAATTTCCGTCAGACATTTTAAACAAGTCAGAGAGACTAATGTGTGCAAATCTGTAAATTAAAAACAAAAAAAAAGAGTTCCTCTCAGTGTTGGAATTAATTTTGTCTTGTTTTTTCTCCAGTCTCACGTACCATGGAGAAAGTGTTTCATTCTAGATGAGTGGGTATGTGAAAGGGTATGTTGTCCCTTTAGACAACTTGGTTCAGTTTTGAGTGTAGATGAAAGCATGCCTGACATTTATTTCCAAGACTGTATTAGCAGGCAGGGCTACTCTATTCAGCAGCTGAGTTTTGTTCGTGCTGAGAGTCAGAGCATGCTGATATACCTCAGAACCCCTTCTTACATGTCCTAAATAAACTGCACTTGGATTTTATTGACACAGCATGTCAGCCTTCAGCAAGGTAAACTTGTTAAATACTTATGCATATTCAGTAGTGGATGTCAATGAGTGGTCTAGTATATTTATTGTGACGGTGAAAATGGAAGCTTTCAGAATGCATTGTGGAATTACTGTGCTCAGAAACCCATGGAACAATACTGGTTCTTTTTCACACCACCAAATCATCTTAAGAATACAGAATTCAAAGGTAGGTAGTTTTATTTCACAAATATAACTTCAGTGAACCATCAAAAGCCCACATCTATCTCTAGCAAATTTTGTTATTGATCCTAATGGACAAAGGATCAAACCTTTCTGGTATGGATTCTCTTCTGCTGTGTGGAAAAGGAAAAAAGGAGGATTGTTTAGCTGCCATTATTGGTGGTGGGGAGATATGAAGCTTGAAGCGAAGATGAGTGTTTTATTAGTTTGCAATAGCTTCCATACTAGCTGGAGACTGCCAGAAAATACTGTATTCCTGTCAGTCCCCACTGCTGTTTTTAGAGCTTTTTGTAAAGGTGATGCTGAGAATCTGTTTCTTCTGAGAGCTCCCTTTGCCTGGGGGATTATGAGAAGGAGGAATGTAGAACTCATTTCTGCACACCATGAACATGACTGTGGAAGTAGAGCATTTGGGCTTACGTATTGTTTTTGTAAGAAATCAAGCTGTGCAGGGTGGGACTGGTTCTGGTGACTCTGAGCCCATGCCTCAGCTATCCCAGACCTGTGTAGAGCTCTTCCCAGGGGTGGCTCTCATTGCTGGAGATCACAAAGGGACTGCCCTCTCAAAACCTCTTCATTGAAATATAGATCAAGGACAAACTTTTGCATAATACCTGGTTATAACATGTGATTGAAATTTTTGGCATGCAAAATTTTTGAAGGAATAGAAAGAGATGCTTGTTTTCCACCTCTACTTTATAAGCTTATAAAGCCTATAAGCACTGGGAACGGGTTGACCTTGGAGTCGTGGAGGTTCCTGAATATGGAAATATTTTTTTCTTGTATTTTGGTAGACTGTCTCTAGCCCTGTAGTTCGGGGCTTGTCCTTGGACCGGTCTCCTCCCTTATCTTCCCTGAGCCTGAATTATGCTCCAGAAAACAAATTTTCATGTGGGGAAAATGTGTTTCCAATCCTTTAGTTGCAGAGGCAACTTTGAAAGCATAAGCAAGTTAAATCCATGTGAGCTCCCAGGCATTCTGGCTAAATCTAAAATGAAGATATAACCAAGCTGTCTTTGAACTGTGTAGAGCCCATATAACAAGGACAGTGTGCTGAATTAAAGTAGCTTATTAGTTGTGATGAAAAGCTGATACACAGGGCTGGGTCAAGGCAGCTGCCTTGCTTCTGGACTGGCTTGTTCCAAGGAGCCTTGGGGTTCTCTCTGCAGCACTGCACCACGCTGAGCAGGCACACCTCCAGCAGTGAAAGGTTGTACAGCTGTAAGCTGCCATTGCTCATCTTACCGAGGGGCTGTCAGAGACTGCATCCTGGCTCCTGGTCAGGCTCTGACCCTGGAGTGTGCAAGGCTGCTTCCTCCTTTCATCCCTTTGCTCTGATTTCTGCAGAAATGAAAAGTGAGCAAAGTCCAGAAGGATTCCAGATCTGCAATCAAAATCCTGGAGCATGCCCTGTTTTTTGTCTTGGTAATTAGGTACAGCCTCAGGCAGTCAGGGTGGGAGTGATGTCGTTTACCTGAAGGTGTTGGAACGTTAGCTATCAGTTCTGGTCTGGTTGGTCACCTCAAAAGGAGAGAGGCAGGTATTTCCAGTGAATGCTTCATGTCCCCTGGAACAGATGAGATGAATCATGCTTTGGAGGTGTCTGTCTTTCTCTATTGACTGCATAGAAGAAACCTCAAAGGTAACATTGAACTTGATGCTGGTCTTTGCGACAGCTGGAGTTTGGTGAGGTGCATCTTTTGGTATTTGAAGTGTCGCTTCAGCCGTGTGCTGGAACATTTGATGTTCAGGGTGTTGTAAAAGAAGAGGCATATTCCTAGTCTGAAGATCTGTACTACCTAGTATAAATAACAGCTTGTTTATTGAAGTGATGAGAAGGTGATATGTGAGAGTAAACCACCTGAGACCATTAAAGAAAAAAACAAACTAAAAAATCCTACAAAGCCTAGGAGTTCAGACAAATCAGTCTATGAATATTGCTGAAGCAATTGCACAAGTAACTACAACTAGTTTCTTATTAGATCAAGTCTGCAAGGCACATATTTTGGGTAATGTTGAAGGGAGTATGCTTTATTTTCCTTGGTTTGACTCTTGTTGTATATAAACCAAATGCCTTTCTAGTTAATATCCAGTAGATAGCAGCAGTTCACAGAGAGTATTTTTTTTTCTTTTTTTTCCAGTGAAGGTGCATGTGAATCAATGAGGACCTTAAAATGTTTCCTTTCCACTCAGAAAGTTCAGTAGCATTTTAATACATGCAATACATGCTGGTTTTGTCACCATAGCTAATTTCTGAGGAGTCTTGTTGAAGTATTGAATTTATCTTCAGACTTAGCCAGTTAGACAAACTTTTATTTACAATACCAAGGAATAAAAGAAAAAGAAGAGGAAAACAGGGCTTTTCTTAGTTTTTGTAGGTTAAAGTTACATTAAGTTCATTAGTTGAAAGAGAGTGTATTTTCCTTGGAAACTTGATTAAACTCAAAATTTGTTTTAGGAGCAAGAATTATCAATGATTTGAAATGTCCCAACAAACCATGTCTCACTTGTTGAACCAAAATCTTCAGAGTTCCTGAGTTTGGTGCACACCGTGGTTGTGGCAGAGGGATAGTTTCAGGCTACTAAATTGGAATGGCTGTGTCATCATGCACCTGCAAGGTATCTCATGAAGTGATTGTATGGACCAGGTGGGAGCACAGAGGTGTGCTCTCACAGGAGTTGATTCTGTATGGCTTCAGCCACCAAACAGACCCTTTTTGAACTTTTTTTTGAGTAGATTGAGAGCTGATTTTGGGGAAATGATGAGAAAATGACATTGTTACTAGATCAGATCTGTAATCAGATCCCTAGAATGTAGAAAAAATAGATTATGAAACAGGAAAGTGAGTCATTATCATTCCTATGTCACACTGTACATTTATTCCACTTAAACTTCTAATTATACTTAACACACTTTGATTTGAATAATTTCTTTAGTCTTGCCATTTGTATAGGTAATTTTATCTGCTGTAGGTTTTTCAATATGTTCAGAATTAAAATTGTTGCTCACTTGTAATTGTCTGAAACTCCTGCATAGCATTTTTCCTCTGTGAAATTGGTTGCAGCTGGGTTTGGCAGAGGCAGCATGCTGTGTACAAACACCTCACTTCCAATAACCAAAGGCAGTTACATAGAAGTCAGTCTTCTTTCATATCTGCAGAACAATTTTGGGAATCCTAATCTGTGTCTGTGTTCTGAAAGTATGCAAGATCTTTATTCAGCAGATTAATACAAGGTGAAAAAATTTAAAATGAAGGTCAGTTCCTTAGCTTCTTTTTTTTATTTTTTAATTTTTTTTTTAGTACATTTAGCTATTGCAGTTGCTGTTATGTGTTTATTGCAGCAGTGAGTTGAAAGCTGAGATGTTCATGGCTTAACTGTTAATGTTTCTTTTGTCTTCAGACCTTTCATGACTTGTGAGGAGAAGGATGCTGCATATGATGGAGTCCTTTACTGGGCAAACAGCTCCCCTGACATAAAGGATGACAAAATCTGAGTGGAAATAAGATTGAGTTATTTTTGAATTGTGCAAAATTCACAGTTGATGAAGTTCAATACAATACTGATAAATGACTGAAATCTGCATTTCTGGTACATGGTCTAAAAATGTCTGAAGACTGAATCAATCAGCTTAATTTGCAGCATGCTCAGGACTGAGCCTGGACTGAGATTTGCTATGTGATGATCTGACCTGCCTCTCTGGCCTATCCTTATTCCAGTTACCAAGCAAATGGATTAATTGTTTGGGCTTACTTTTTTTCATGTTTTTGAAAACACTGAATCCCTGACTTAGCTTATTGGCATTAATCAGCTATATTAAAATTTTAGAAAAATGTGAACTGCTTCTTTCTTGTACAGTAATCAAACACTGATTTCATCATTTCTTGAAGCTTGATTGGATAGCCACCACTGAGTTCTGCCTCAACCAATTCCTGTGCAGGGACCCCACCATCTTTGGACTAGTGTGTAGAGCTCTGGTTTTAAGCAGAGCAGAATAAAATCCACTTAAACATTTAAAATAATTGTCCAAAATTTGAAGGACAATTGAAAAAGCTTTGAATTGATGGGTGTCTTTCTTGGATATGTTTATCAGAGCTTAATTGCACATGATTAATAGAAATTTTTCTCAAAAATAAAATGGTAGTCAATTGCCCATCCTATAACTGAAAATCCTAAATTGGTCAAATTTGATCCCAGTAATTAGATCCTTATCCCATTATTTTTAATAGAGTGACTGAACCTGCCTCATTGTTCCTGTTTCTGCAAACAATTAAGCAGTTAATTCCACATATAAGCAGTGAATAAAATACATGAAAAAACTTATATATAGTAGCTTGGAGGATTCTTCCATACAGTTCTATAACACCTGTACAATTTTTTTATTCTCAATAAAAATATATTGTTGATATAAATTGTTTTATTCTCAAGTTCCACAGATACTTTAATAAGCAGATTTCTGTGTGGCAGAGTAGAGTATTTAGGTGACAGCAGCAGTACATTTTAAGTGATTATTATTTATTTTAAGTAGATTTGATTACAGGAACACATTAATACATAGGTAGTATCAAGCTAGATTGGAAGACATAGACTGGTAAAAATCCAGCCTACTGGTTGCCTTTTGCTATTGTGGAATATATTGATTAAAAGGAGAAAGTTAAAAAAAGTGTGAAGCTAGAGAAAAAGTGAAATTAAATTTTACATTAAAATAGTAAATTTGATGTTTAGAATGGCTTCTGGCTATCAGTTCAAAATCCAATCCATATGGAACAGGGGACACTTAGAATTTAGAAGATTATAAATCCTCACTAGTGATTTCTTTTCACATTTTCATCAACCCTGCCCCTGAAGATTGCTAAATGCTTCTCATGAAAGGAAGAGACTTAAGCCACAAGTATTCACTGAGCATTTATATTTGCATGTAGTATTGACTAGTGGTTTTTAGAATTTGTGTACACCCCTCTCAGAATGGAATATAAATCTCTGTTATTAGCAGAGGCAGCTTCCATGTATTTAAACGGCTGGAGTTCCTCACAGATAAACTTTTCATGATTATTTTGGTGAGCAGCAGCCACCGCATTTAGTGAGATGGCTCAGTGATATGGGTAATTTAGTATTTATTCACTGAAAGGGGAAAAATAGAACTCCTCAGCATAATGGGTAATGAATGTGTCTGACTTCAGTGACTACAAGGGGTGGATGGTGAGTCATCTTCCTGCAAGACTGAATATAGCTTTTTTTCCCCCAATAGTTTCTGACATCTTTCATACTAGAGAATACATAAATCTGTCTTTTTTTCATGCAGTTTGGCTTTAACAGCATCAAGCAAGTTATGCTGAACAAATCAGTCTTACTTGATGTCTGTTTTTAAAGAGTTTATTATTCTTTCAGATTATCATGTAAGCTATTAATTGTTACAATTCCAAGTGCACAGTTTTGTCTATATTCACTTAGGCAGTTATTTTGCATTGTTTTAAGGAAGTGATTGATTGTAAAAGACATAATACATTAGGCCCTCAATATTACCTTGGAAGCTACAGAGTTTTCCCTTCTTACTTCAGAATGGAGGTACATAACTTTTCCCCTAACAGCTTCGGCATTCTTTCAAGGTATACAGTGCTAATTTCTTCTGTTTCTGACTGCTGCTTTTGCTTTCTGTGTCCAGATGCATTGATCTGTCCCTCAGCAGAACAATCTGTTCACTTATACCAGGCAACTTTGTATCAAAAACATACCTTTGAGTTCTGACAGATTTTTTAGCATTTTTCATGCAGTAAAACACTATCTTGGTCCATGTTCTTGCTCTCTCCCAATCTTACACTCTCCCTGTCTTGAGCAGATTCCTTTTTCAATCTCTTTCTCTGTACTTCCAGCACTCTCTAACATAGTGGTGTATATCTGTGACTGACTCTGCTGTTGGGCAACGTGACTGCTTCTGTGCTGCTTGTCTCTGGACAGGACTGCCATGTGGACTGTGTCACACATCCAGTGACAGCATTTATAAAGTGTTTTCTTGTATGATAATGTAAAACTTTCTCACTCTTTGGTCCAGACAGTTGCATAATTGGCATTAATTACTTATAAATCTTATTTATCTGGGATAGTCTTCTTAGTCTAATGAACCGTAGCCCCCGATGAGGTCCCACAAGACAGCATAGGGTTTTAAAAGCAAAGGGAATCAGGTCTTGTTTTTTCCTCCCACAACACTTCTGTTTTTATCTGTCAACCTACAAAAAATAAGCATATATATATTACATTTATTCATCTGCTTCTTTTGATTATCTCAAAAGACATGTCAGTCTCGAGCTCTGAGCTGGATTCTTACCTGCTGACAAGCTGATGTGGAAAGTCATCTGAGTTAAGAAGAGAACAGATAAGGTCTTGATGCATCATCTCAGTAAAGGCCTGGGGTAGGAGCTCATGTGAGCCATCCAAGCTGCAGGATCTAACTGGCCATGTGAGCCTTTATTACCAACTTAAATCCTTTCAATGCAAGTCCTAGATGCAATTTGCAGGTGAGAGATCACTTGACTTTGAAAGTGTTCCTGAAGGACACAGCTCTCACCAAATGCTGTATAATAGCTCTGCTTTGGGACTCTAAAAAAAAGGGGGCTGCCAACTTGGTGAGAAATTGCTTATAGACGGAGAATTTTTCTTAAAGCAAATTGATATTTATTGATCATTCCTTTTACAGGAAGAAAAATGCTTTGTGTAGAGTCTTCACAAAAGGCCCTTCAACACAGGACCAGGAGAAGTAGCTTTGTTCCTCTCTGGAATGTAAGCTGACTTTATCTTTTTCCTTCTTTATCTAAAACCGTTTTTTCTCCATGTAGTTTCATTTTCAGGGTCAGAGCTTAATAGGAATTTGTATCTGAGATTTACTCTGCTTCTAGTGTCCACTTGAGAAATAAATTATATTATTGTGATTATATAATGAATTGGTCAATTAATGAGCTCTTTAGCAGTTACTAAAAATATAAATTAAAACCTTACAGAACTTACTAAAGGATATTAAAAGAACTGACTTAAAGGAAAGATTGTTTTCTTTATCATTAAAATTTCAAAACCCAGCTTGATGTTTGATGGCAGATCTGAGTGCTTAGAGAATGACAAAAATTGTTTATACAAGTGTTTGTTGAGTTTGTCTTTTTAGCTAAGGAGAAACTAAAAATAGTGAAGGGTAATATAAATTAGAACTAGCCCAGAGATGACATTAGGAGTTTGTTAATTTGGGATTGAGTATGAAACAAATAGGAACAGAATATGCAGTCCTTGTTCTCTGACTTCCTTCACAAGTCTGCATTCAGAATCACTCATGAACAAAAGCTTCTCAACCAAAAGCTTATTACAACCAAGGATATATACTAATGCCTTTGAACAAATGCAATTTTAGATCCAGAAGGCTGGCGTTATATGGAGGCTCGATCTTACATTAGGAAGATCTTGGCTGATAACCTTCTAAACATCTCAAAAGTCCTAGCTGTGACTGTGATAAGGCATTGTATGTGTTGTAATGGTGCTGAGTGAGCCACACTCTGTGGAGATTACAGACCTATTATCACCTGCAGAAAGTTAATCTAGCAGTGCTCAAGGCTGTAGGAGTCTAGCTTTTTTCTTGTCACCCTAAAATACTGATCTGGGAAAGACCCATTTGGTCTTAGTCCTTGGCAATGCAGCTGTCCATTTTAGCTACCCACTTGAAAATGTAGACCAAAGCATTCTATGCACTAAAATTAGCTGTGATGAGATCACTGGACATATTACTGGTGGTTTTATAGTTTTTGCATAATCTATTCTGCTGATTTATATTATGAGAAATGATTGTTTGGAGTGTAGGAATTTGGAGAGTGAGGCTTTTATTTTTTTCTGTCCTCCTTCTGCTACCCAGGACATGATTGGTTTCTCTTTGATTCCTTCTTGGCACTCACACTCATATTATTCCTCTTCCCTTAATGTTGATACATGCTTTTTGTTTCTTTTTGACCTTCAGAAAAACTCTTTTAAGATGATTGAGCTTAAGGCAAACCGAGTGTGAGGATGTGTCTTGAATGAATGCTGCCCAAGGGAGTGGGGAGGGTGGAGGGGCGAGGCAGCCTAGCAGAAACATTCTGTGTATTTCTTAATTATCTTTTCACAAATTGTTTTTAAAATAGTTCAAAAGAAGAAAAAATATTTTGGGCAGAGAGCACTACTTTATTAATTTTGCATTTTTCAAAAATTTTCCCTTGAATAACCTCCATGGGTTGTTTCTTCAGTTGTGTTTATGCAACATTTTCTCTTTGAAATCTTAAAGATAATTTCTTTATGTGAAGAGCATAATGAATTCACAGTGTCTTTTTAGCCACATTTGGTCATATAGCCAGACATGCCTGCAGCAAAATAACATTGGTGCTGGCAAAAACCAGGTAGTTAAACAGGTAGGCGGTAAATATCTACAGTCATTGCTTGAAAGCTATCAATTATTTGTGTTCCCAGGTTTAACTGTTAAACTGAATATTTACCCTGCAAACTGAGAAATGGCAGCCAATATAAGCAAGTCATTTGCTTTTCAGTATTAATTTTGCTTCTTGTGCCAGGCTCTGTAAATGTTTCCTCATGTATCATTGTGATGGTGCCATACATTTGAAATGTCAAATTATGCAGTATCTGGTATCATAAGAATAATATTAGCAGCAGGGAGAGACAAAAAATATCATGCAGAGAATAAATACTTGTTTTCATTATCTACATTGCCTGGTGTTGCAGTGCTATGGACAGAGTAATCTAATGGTTGTTTGGATGTATAGAAAATACATCCTTTGAGTATTTTAGCCACCCCTTGAGCAGCCTTTTTCTTGTACTGAAAACAAATGGTTTGTGCATTTCAGCTGTGGTAGTTCTATCTTTCCCTATGCTCTTGCATCCAAAGTGAGCATACCAGAAAATGCAGAAAAATGCTATTCTTTTTAGTATTTATTTTCCAATTATTGTTAATTCACTAGCCTTTTGTGAGATATTATAGTGCTAAAGCAAAGTAAGAGGCAAACTTTCAGACGACTACGTTTTACATGCAGTGCTTTATTCTGCTCTCCTGCCACCCCATTTACCATCAGATTTATATAACACTAGCACAGCAACTGAAGATTAAACAGGGATTAACCTTTTTGGTTATTCACAGTTTCTCACACTATTTGTAGAATTAATATAATTTACCACTGTGTTATTCTTGTCCTGCTGGAGTAATACTTCTAATACTTCTGTTGAGGTTAGAGAAGTCAGGGCTGTGTAACCATCTTTTTATAATAATAAGAAAAAGGTGATCATATTAATATTCTCAAGAGGCTTCACAGGAGGAGGGCCATGTTATGTTGTGTTTTGTCATTCATACGGTGTATTTCTACCCAAAGTCAGATTCTGTGCTGTTTGTCCCTGGAGCCAAGCAATGCCAACTTGCTTCCATCATCCCTTTTCATGCCCCTTTTCATGCCTCTTCCCACTTCGTCTGAAGATTTAAGAAGGAGGTACAGAGCTATTTCTGTCAGCATTTTCTCTTATGGTTTGAAGATTTCAGGCTGGTGGATAAGTTGAAAGGGCTGAAATCCAAATTTAGTGTCCTTGGGCTTGATTAATTTGCTTGTGCTTGAACATCCAGTGGTGTCTGAGCTATCGAGATTATCCTGCAGCCTCTAGAAGTGAGTGGGTCTCACAGAGGTCTTGTGAAATATATACCAGCTCTGCAGGGATTTGTCAGATACTCTGGTGTGTCTCAAGTGACACTAAGGCATTCAAGTATGCATCACCACACCAGACCCTAAATAATCAGTTTGCAAATTGGAAATATATCTTCCATTTTCTGAATATCCAGTTCTAGCCAAAGGAAAGCAATGAAGAGGCTGTGAGGTTCCTGAAGGGAAGGCAATTGCCTAGAAAGATGTCTAAATGCCCACACTCTTGGTCAGGTCCAGGAAACAAACATACAGGAAATTTTAGGCATTTCAACCAACTGCTTGTGTAGGTGCAGGGATGAAATGGAACTGAACTCCTGTCATCGTGGTGCTTCTATAACTTCATACATCTTATACAACCTTGTAGGTAAGCTCAGGAAATGTGGGCTGGATGAGTGGAGGTGATGTAAATTGAGAACTGGCTGAATGGCAGAGCTCAGAGGATGGTGATCGGTGGTGTAGGGTCTGACTGGGGACCTGTAGCTAGCGGTATTCTCCAGGGATCAGGACTGGATCCGGTCACGTTCAGCCTGGAGGAAGGGACAGAATGTACCCTCAGCCAATTCACTGATGTTATAAAACAGGGAGAATGGTCAATACCCCAGAGTGCTGTGCTGCCATTCAGTGAGACCTGGACAGGCTAGAGAGTTGGGTGGAGGGGAACATAGTGAAGTTCAACAAAGGAAAATGCAGGATCCTGCTCCTGAGGAAGAATAACCCCCTGCACCAGTACAGGCTGGGGGCTGACCTGCTGGAAAGCGGCTCTGTGGAGAAGGACCTGGGGGTCCTGGTGGACAACAAGCTGTCCATGAGCCAGTAGTGTGTCCTTGTGGTCAAGAAGGCCAGTGGTATCCTGGGGTGCATTGCCAGCCAGTTGAAAGAGGTGATCCTGCCCCTACACTCAGCACTAGTGAGGCCTCACCTGTGTCCAGTTCTGGGCTCCCCAGTTCAAGAGAAACAAGGAACTACTGGAGAAGGTCCAGTGGAAGGCTACAAAGATGATAAGGTGACTGGAGAGTCTCTCCTATGAGGAAAGGCTGACGCCTGTTCAGCCTCGAGAAGAGACGACCCAGAGGGGTTCTCATTGATGTGTACAAATATCTTAAGAGCAGGTGTCAAGATGATGGGCCAAGACCCTTTTCAGTGGTGCTCAGTGATAAGACAAGGGGCAACAGGCACAAACTGAAACACAGGACATTTCGTCTGAATGTGAGGGAAAACTTCTTTACTTTGGATAAAAGGATGGCAGAGCACTGGAACAGGCTGCCCAGGGAGGCTGTGGAATCTCCTTGACTGGAGACATTCACAATCCACTTGGATGTGTGATCCTGTGCAACCTGCTCCAGATGAACCTGCTTTAGCAGGGGGGTTGGACTAGATGATCTCCGGAGGTCCCTTCCAACCCCAACCATTCTGTGATTCTGTTCATATCCACGTAATTTCTATTATCTTTGCAATATGCTGAAGCCCACTGTCTGAGATTTTCAAATAGCACAAAGCGCTGGATTTCATTATTTAAACATGTGGCACATCTGTTTTCTACAGTCATATGAAACTTAAGGCCTGTAATGCAGAAGACATCTGTGAGCTGCTGTACACAATTCAGAATGAATATTGATGTGTTAGGTTCCTATTTTTGGTGCCTTCTCTGGTGCCTAGTGTTTCATCTTGTGATAAATCTTTTATTTTCTATTAAATAGTCTATTTCAAGCAATATTATTGTATTACATTGTATATATCTAGTTCTCTGGATGTCTTTGAGAACTTATAAAAGCACATTATTGTGTTACTCAGGTTTGAAATATACAGATGTAAAAATGCTACACATACTGAACAGTGTATAAGTCTTTGTTTCATGTATGTTTACCTATTTTAAAAAAAGATGGTTGAGCATTTCTTGTTGTTTATCTTTATTATTTGTCTTGATTCCAGTGTGGTTATTCTCTCAGTGTTCAAAGTTATGAGTCAAACTGGAAGCTGTGGAAATATCTTTGGCTTCATGAAATGTGAAAAACAAATAGCGTGCATGTGTTCTGCTTCTGTATTCATATTTGTACCTTCTTATGTGTCATATTATAGTTGCAATATTGTCATGGCTTTTTAATCTGCCCATGACTAAAGAGATATTGATAAGAAAGAATCAAGAGAAATCTGGAATATCATTGAATCTCTTTAACTGACATTATAAGAATAAGTCCAAGTGGCAGGAGTCCAAGTGGCCTGAGTCCAAATAGTGCTGCATTTGTTCTTAAAAATCTCTGAACACAAAGATTTCTTAACTTCCCCAGCTGCTTCAGCACTTAACTCTCCTTATAAACAGACTTTTCCTACACCTTACAGAAACCTTCTTCTTTACCAGCATTGCTGATTTCTTGTATAGAGGGTACACACAAAACAATTAATCACTGACTTGTTTATGACAGTACTTCACATAATCTCATTATGCCTCTCCTCTGTTTGAAACTAAGTCAGTCCTGTTGCTCTGTACTCTCTCCTCATATACTCTGTTTATGAGTCTTGTTGATTTCTGCTGAACCTAATTTTCTGAATTGTCACCTCTGTGTCTGATGAACGACATCCACATGTCCCAGATTGCATTTGCCTTTTTGTGTCAGCATTGTACAAGTTGCTCTAGTGCAGTCTATAGCATAGCAGTCCACTTCTGCTAGAGGGTTTGGGCGGTTTTTCCAATTGTGGATGATGGTGGTGGATATGAGCTATCTCAAGAAGGGTCAAGAACAGGACCCAACTGTGTGAGGTGTTCTATGACCAGAGCGCATCAGACAGCTCTGCCTCCAGGCAGATCCTGTTGCCTTCTTGCACACACCAGTGCTGTTCTTCCTAGAAAAGTGGGGCATTTCTTTGCTGTACACTGCTTGTTGAAGCTCAGCTGAGACTCTGTCTCATATCTACTACTTGAAGTTTGTTTGAATGGATTGATTGCATAAAACCTCCTTCTGTTTCTAGTAGTTAATAAGTTAGCTGAAAGGACCAGTTCTCTGGAGAATGCGTGCAGATAGTTTTTCCATGTAGCTCAGAAACTGCTGCTGTTTTTATCCAGCATGTCCTCAGAAAGCAGTGCCTTTCAACCTGTGTACAGCATCAAACTGTTGGAGTTGCTTTCTGCAACATTCATTTTTGCCCCTGACATTTACAATGCCTCAACTAGGAAAATCTCACACAGTCATTATATCCACACGATGGACATAGCAGGACAGTCATATGGATTGGTGAAAGCTTTGCCTTGGTAATCAGTATGGCCAAGAATCCACACGGTTTAGCATAAAGTACATTTTTGTATTCCTTGATTCTCCTTCCCCCTGTCTTAAAGAAGCACTGAAAAGATATCCGGTGTCTCCATCTGACGTGCAGCTGGTTGGCAGAGTTAGTTAAATCATCCTGGGGAATTAGACTCTTTGAAAGCCAACTAATACAGTATTTCCTCTAAATCTTGTATTTCCTGTATCCATCTTTAATTACAAACATCTCTTCTTTCTGTCTCCCCTGTCACAGCCATTAAACGAAAGTGAGAATGTTAATTTCTGAAGCGGTTTATGTGCCTGGCGTTGCCTGGGACCTGCCAACATCACAGACAGAGAGATTTATTGAACGTGAGTGTTTACCCTCTGTGGCTCGTTTTGCTGGGAGGTAACAGTCCTGCCTCTTCTCAGCAGTGTGGGTATGCTTTTATCATAGAATCATGAGGATTGGAAAGGACTTTAAAGATCATCTAGTCCCAACCTGCCCTACCACAGGCAGGGGCAACTGGCACTAGACCAGGTTACTCAAGGCCTCATCCAATCTGGCTTTGAACACTGCCAACATTGGGGCATGCACAACCTCCCTGGGGGTCTTGTTCCAGTATCTCACCACCCTCATAGTAAAGAATTTCTTCCCAATATCTAGCCTAGATTTCCCCTTTTTCAGTTTGTACCCATTACTCCTTGTTCTGTCACTACAGTTCCTAACAAAAAAATCTCTCTCCAGCTTCTCTGTAGTCCCTCTTCAGATACTGGAACTTTGCTATGTGGTCTCCACACAACCTTCTCTTCTCCAGGACGAACAGTCCAAACTTTCTCAGCCTTTCTTCTTAGGTGAGGTGCTCCAGTCCTCTTAACAACATCCTGGCCCTCTTCTGGACTTGCTCCCCAAGACTTTCTGTGTCCTTCTTATGCTGGAGGCATAAGAACTGCACCAGCAGTATGCACAGCACTCCAGGTGGGGTCTCACAAGGGCAGGGTAGAGGAAGAGAATCCCCTGTCTTGACCGGCTGGCCACGCTGCTTTGGATGCAGCCCAACAAGACTGTTGGCTTTCTGGGCCGTGAGCACACTGTGATTGCAGATTAGTTTTCATCAAACACCACCCCCAAGTCTTCTGCAGGGTTTGTGGCCACAGAAGGGTACGTGCCCTTGGCTTCTCGGCTTGAGCTGTCGCTGGGAAGCCGCGGGGGAGCGCGGGGGGAGGCAGCGCTGTGGCGGGGCTGTCCCGCAGGTGGCGGTGCGCGGCCGGGAGACGCCGCGGCAGCGGCACAGCGTCCCTACCGTCCCCCGCGCTGGCACCGCCGCTGCACAGCAGTGTCGGTGCCGGCCTGTGCGGCTGCTCGCCTTGCTCGGAAAGGGGCGTCTGTGGCCCTGCTTTCCTCCCTTGTCCCATTCGTCATCTTTTCTGCCTTTGTATGTCCTACGTACAGAATCGCTGGTATAAGGGGAAGGCTGTAAAATACCTTCCAGCCAGACTACAGCTTCATTCTGTGCAGGAGTAGCAGAGGTTTTTGTCCTCCTGGTAACCTTCTGGCTGGTTCTGGTGGGGCTCTTCGCTGCCAAATCAGTCCAGCTGTTTCACTACAAACTCGAACATTGACTACGTTTTCCAGCCTTGTTACCATAGTATTTGATATTCGGATGTCCCCTTCACCATTGACTTGGGGCTTATACTTAAGTTTTCAGTACACTTAGAACATTCTGCAAGGCATTTCCTTTGTAAAATATGAGTATCTTCAGCTTTAACCACCATCAATTTTTTTTCTCACAGAATTTTTCTTTTCCTAATTAAGCTACTTTTGCAGCTAATAGTGATATTTAAAGAAGAAAAACTAGAGAAGCTGAAGCAGACCACTTACTGAAATCTAGCAATCATTATCATAGACTTCAGTACTCTTCATGTAATTTTATTCTGTTCATGTTTGATTTGATTAGAAATGTGAAACAAGTTGCAATATTTGAAGTGCTTGATCTTCTTTAAGTATTCTTCAGTGCTTAAGGAAATATAGAAAAGCCTTGGATTTTTTTTAGCCTGTATTGTTTTCTGCTATTTTTTTGTCTGTAGATTTTAGAAGCCTTTGTAAGGCAAACAGCAGCTGTGAGTATGAACCATGGCAATAGATAAACATGGCTCTGGTAGTGTGAAGTCTCTAAAATATGCCTTGTGCAATAACATTTCTGTATACAAATGCGAAGTCCACAAGGTTATTATTTCCAAAGAGAACCAAAAGTAAATAAGGCAGATTTGCTATTATAAATGTTGCAACTTGCATGTCTACATGAAAAGCTAGGAGTTTGTCTTATATTTTGGAGATATAAGTAGAAGGTTCAAATGCTTTCTGATGTAGTTGCTAACATTTGTGATTTATTGATTTTGATTTTTGATTTATTGATTTTTATTTTTCTCCAAATGTATGCCCCCATTATTGACTTTAAAGTGTCTAACACAGGCTGCAATGTGAATTGTAGTGAGTTATTTTAAACAGAGTTTTACATTGTTACTTAGAATGGTGAATCCCTGATTTTGAGGCAAAGTACATGGGGTTTGTATAATTTTATGTCTTTCCTTTTATTTCTTCGCACAAATCTTTGTTTGTTGACTTTTACTTTTGCAAAGCCACATATTTTAGCTGGTGGCAACTTCCTTTGCCACATTTGGATCTGATTTGTGCTTTTTTTCAAGATCCTATGAGGTGATTAATGACTAAACTATGTATCTCTTTTTCATGTTTGCTTTTAGAGCAGTGGAAAGAAGTTCAAATTAATCATCAGTAGTCTATAAACAATTTAACCAAGTTCCTCTTCATCCTGCAGTGTGTTTTTATCACCTGTATCAAAATGTATTTATGGTGTCCTTCTCAAATGTGTGTTCTTCTGCTCTCTTACTAGAATTTATTAATCTGACAAATATGATGAACGTTCATGGCAGCATTGAGGAAGGGCATTCAGCAAGGTTCACTCAATCTCCCTGATTTTACAACAGCAAAGTTCCACAGGAGAACTGCATCTTTGGTGATTTATTATATTGTAGCACAGATTCTGTGACCCATTTCTGCTGTTGTGATCTGTCTTGGGTTCCCAGGCATTGCAGGGCACACCTTCCTGCAGTTTTGCCATTGGAAAAAAGAGGGGTGTAAAGATGAGCAACTTAGTTCAACCCTGAGTTTCACAGGTCCGTGCTCTGGGGCAGGGCTCTGGGGCAAGGCACTGCATTTCAAGGAGTGGAGCATTTCTCATCCTTGAGTGGCACCCAAGCATCCGATAAGGATGTGGGAAGAAGAAAAGAGCTGGGAAATTCAGGAGATCCATTTGATTCAGTGCTCTGGCCAAAGTCAGAAACAGCATAATGTGGCACCACACTGATGGCATCTAGCTGTATTGGTACTCTCAGAGATGGTGGTGATGCAAACCAGACTGCTTTTGTCTAGTGGCATCAATTAGAGTTCAATAGCCTCAAACAACAATTTCTGCACAACTTTCTCCATTAATTTATTATTATAACTATATTTTAATTTTATTTTTAATTTTTTTTTAAAAATATTATTATGTCAGATTTTCTTTGAACTTTTCCTCTACTTTTCTCACACCCCTTGCTGAATTAAGATGCATTTGAAACTCTTCTAGTGGAGTATTTCTACCATCAGCTCTCTGTAGCAATTATTCAAATTATTTGCAACCCTCTGTTCCAGCAGGGGTGAATCTAGCACAGATTTCCTGACTGACATATTTTTTCCCTGCAATATGCCACAACTGGTACAGATCTGTAATTCTGTGGAGTTGGGTGGGGGTGGAGGGTTACGCTTACATTTCCAATTATTTCAGTGTCTGACTCATCGGAAATCATCATCTCAGATTTTATAGAACCATTAAAGAGTGGTTTTGAAGATTCTCCTTCCTTTACAATCTCAGCCCGTGCTAGAATCGTCCAAATCCTGAATACTCTAAATTGTTCACAGCACTGAGCAAAGCTCATCTTGTGCCTGCCCTGGCTATTCTATCTGTTACTGAGAATACAGGCCCCTTTTTGTTTTGCTATGATTAAGGTGCTGCAGTAGTCTGACCTATGTTTGCCCTGCCTCTGGTGATATTCACCTGCTATAAGAAGAAGAATGATTTTCCTACTTCTTGTCCTGTGTCACTTTTTCCTAGTAAATTGGGGTTTTTGAAAGGCAAACCCAAGGTACTCAAAGTATCAGTGGATCTGCATAGAAACTTCATAGTTTAATTTTTTGTGAAAAATTAAAAGGAAGTCAGGAAAGGTAATGTGCATGTAACTGTGAAAAGAGGACCCTCAAACTGCACTAGAAAGTGCCATAATGCTATAAGGAGATAACTAAACATCCCCTGTGCTGGTGGGCATACATGTCAGCTGAGAGCTCTAGGCAGTTCTGGTCCACCTGTGGCCTCCTCAGTGAAGACTTTAAGAACAGTATCAAAGTAACTCCACAGCCAGTAGAAGTGTTTTTAGCTTTCAGCAAGTATTTATTCATTTTATAGACAGACATATTTTCAAAACAACATGAGAGGACTGTGCAGCCTCCACCCTGCCCCAAGTTTCCAAAACTGTGTGGGGACTGCTAACACAATGTCCAGGCCTCACAGATGGAGCAAATGATGAAAGATTTTAGATACAGAAATACGCTTCGTACCGCGTACTATGAGAGGGGCTGTGGCTCACCACTGTTGCTCTTCCTTTTCTTGTGGCTATTATTTGTTGTAATTTCATAGCAATTTTTTTTTAATGTTACTAGGAGCCTGGCTTTGTCTATCTTAAACAATTTTGACCTCTTTGCTTGTTGTGACCTGTCATTGACCTCTTTGCATGAAACATCTGTCATAAGTGCCTGGAGTGCCCAAGTGACACCACTGCTGCTTTGATAGACATTCCAACTGCAGGGAAGTTTTGTTTCACTCACTGGGCTGATAACCTCCAATCCTGCATATTGCCTCACTTTTGTGCAACTCAACTGCTTCTTGGACATTTGGACTTCCACAGAGTTAAAATCTATTTAGGTGGCATCATCAAAGATGTGGAGATTGGCCTCATATAAGGGTCTTACTCCCCAAACAGAAAGCCAGCCTGAAGCTATGCGGAAGTAGTGAAAGCTCTTGCATTTTAATACAAGGTCAGCTTTAGCAAAGGTGTTACATGGATGAGTCCAAGAAGCTGCTAATTCACATTTGCGTGGTTGTAACCTCTGAGACACCCATTGCAAATCTCCTTCTGGGCAGACCACCTGGAGAAAGAATATAAGCTCTGGCTCCATCTTCAGCTGGGCTAGAGGCTGAGGCTGTGCTTAAGTTACTGCCCATTGTGAGACCACTAACAAATTTAGGAGCTTCAAATGTAGTTCTGAAAGTAACAAAGTGATTCAACCCAAAGAAAAATGCAGGAGAGAGAAGAAATTAAAGCTCAGCATAATTGGAACAGCATCTCTGGGTTGTCTAAATATTTAGATTAGGTGATCTTATGGTAAATTTTATGAATCTTTGCATAAAATGTTTCCTGAAGTTCATTGCTGCATGAAATTGTCTGTAGTCATATAACGAAGTGGAAAAGTTTTCACTTTAAAAAGTTTCCACCTGAGAATACTGGTAAAAATCATTGTCTTTGCAATCCTTGCAAAAACTTTTAAAACAAGGTCACTGCCCACTGGAGTTTTCCTTAGTGGAGCACTAAACTCAGTATGTGTAAATGGAGTTTGTCTCAGGGCTCAGCTTCAACTGGAGTGAATTTTTTTATCACACAAAATTTTCTCAGTTTATCTAGAATATTTCCACATCACATCAGGGTGAGTCAGAGGCTTTTCAAGGTGGTGGAGGGGTAAAAAATTCTGCAGTTTAATAAACAGCTTGTTGATCAGGAGAGCTATGTGAGAGACCAAAGAGTAAGTTCCTATCATGATTTGTAATAGCAGTTAATTCTGGATTTCAGATAGCCCAAAAGAGTCTTTAGTTACTTGTGGTTGAAATGTTCACTGTCTTCTTATTTTTAGCAAAAATTTAGTACTGAAGCAGAGAAGCCTTTTTTTTTTTTTTCTACAGCTTCTATATTCTCACCTAAATCTTTGCTTTAGTCTAACAGCAAATATACATCTCTACCTTTTTTCCTTACAGTGTACATTTACAGTATATTTTTTCTCTTTCAATTTGTCCTGTTTCTTGCACCTCCTCCCTTGTACTTTCCAGGTGTCTCCTTTCATGATCTGAAAGTGCTGCTGAATAAAGATGAGCCAATAGTTAGTCCAGTCCCAGACAGTCTTTTGTTCAGGTAATTGCTTGGAACCAAGCAGCTCTTAAGTGCCCTGACTTCCCTGACTGAGATTGACTGATGGAAAGATTAAGTAAGGCAGAGATTTATAGCCAACTTAGTAAGAAGAAAGGAAAAATGTAGACTCATTTAAATAAGGTGGTTTTGGTTTGGTTTTTTTTTTCCTCTCTCCCCACACTGTATTGAGGACGCATCCTGAATGTTATCCAAAGTCATGTAGATCAGAGTCAAGCTCCTTTGGCTGGAGAAGTGAGCACCCTTCCAGCCACTTGACTGGTGCTGGAACTGTGCTGGTAATGTACCCACAGCTGATATCACACCCTGCAGGAGAGCTAACTAAAAGAAGAAATTTTACCAAGTCTCTCTGAGAACATAATATAATTCTTATATTAAAGCCAGTAATTTCGATTTATACCTGATTTACTTGCCTTGGTTTCTCACTTTCTAAAGACATTTGCTAGTATATATCAGATAACACAATAAATTTAAAACAAATGAAATTTGCCTTGAAACCTTTGTCCCCAGCTTATCAGTATGACCACAGCAAATCCTGGGTAATTAACAGTTTTGCAAAAAAACCCCAAACCCTACCATAACCTCATTTATATATGGAAACACCCATTTTAATCCTTGCGAAAAATTATTTAATAATTAATATTTAAATTTTATCAGTCTATATTTAAGAAACATATTTATGAGAAAATACATAAAATATATATTCATAAATATGAAAAAATGTCCTAGGGCTCAACAATGAATCTGATTAAGTGTATTTGCAATATTGCCAACAGGTTTTTTTAAAAATCTTTTTAACGAAGCACTGAATAATGGAGAAACAATGTTATGTGTTGGCCTCTTTTTTAAAAAGATTAGGATCTATAAAATGACTGACATTTTTACGGAATCATAGTTAGATCATTTAATGTAAGTTGCAATATCATACTCTCTCCTGAGTTACAGTCAGTATTACAGCTGTACAGCTTCTGGGTCAAACACAGTTTAGATGACTATCCCTGGTACAGACCAGCAGCAGAGCTCTTTTTCTCTCATCCGACACATCATCTGTACTAATTTGTGCTTGGGAGGTGGGGCCAAAGGTCTCCCTTTTTCTTTCCTTTGCACACTATGTGTGTGAGCAAGAGAGAGGAGAACCTTGCTTAGAGGTGGTTGCTTTCTCTCATGGCTTCCATGGCGTGGCAGGACATCTATTCCCCCCGCCACCACCACTGATAACAGGTTCATAAAGAGATAGGCCAAGGGCTCAAAGGCCCAGCAGGCACCATCTCTGGCGCCAGGAGGCTCAAACCTCAGCTAAGAATCTACATCTTAGTCTGCAGAGCTGATGTGGGGAAGAAATGAAAGGAAATTACTGACTTAAGAGCCACAGTTTTCACACTATAAAAGACATGCTGAATCACCACCGAGGCAGAAGCCTCTTACACCCTGAAAAGTGTTCGAAACTTCTCCCCGAAGTCTGGACGCAGGTTTCGTGGTTACTTCCCTAAGGGATTGAGTGAAAGGATGTGTGCTCCATCAGCAACTGGATGGTAAGATACATTGAATCCTAACTTATACTATTTCTTCGCTAGCTGTAAGTGTAAAAAGGTACCTTATCGTGCACTGTATGTTACTACTAGTAGTGTTTTCCTTTGTTTTATTCCTGTGTAGTATTAGTTTGCTTTAAGCCTTGTGCCTGTGAGGTTTTTTTGTCTATTAATAAATGATTCATTCTATAATAGACAGAATCAGTCATTATTAAAAGAACTTACGAACGAGAGTTGGTTTTGAGGTGCTGGCTGCCTCAATAAAGATACTACCTGCTGCCAGAGGCCTGGGCAGGAGGTAGGGTTAATCTAAACCCCACATCGATTCGTGACACACGGGGACCTTGGGGGAAGCAGCCTACAAAATTCACCACATCTATAATTCATAGTGTGGGATGCACAGGTTGTGCCTTTTCTAACATGGCTGTTCACTGGCTAGAAGAAACCCTTTGTGTTGACAATCCAGAGACATTTTGGCTTAAGAAGTCAAAGAGAAAAAGAAAAAAAGTAGCATATTTCGGTACAAAGCTTTTCATGTCTGTGTTATATGGTGTTAATCTTTGGGCTCTAATATGAATAAGATTTGCCCTCATATTTTTAAAACTGTGCATTATAATTTAATCTCTGGTCCTCAGACTACTAATATCTATGAAGGATATTCCCCTAGTAAGCTGTTTGGTAATGATCTTGATGTACAAACAAACACAAATATTCTGAATTAAATATTAAAGAGATGGAAAGATAAAGAACACAGAAAACATAGAAGTTCTTAGATTGATGTACTTAGATGACTCTATTATCTGTTTCAAGAGTTATACAGCATGATTTACAATTTCTATTAAAAACATCAAAACACTGTCTGGACTGTATCTAAGCTGGTGAAGATCCCTCAATCTTTGTTTTATGTCAATCTAAGAAAAACAGTACATGTTTACCCACGCACTTCACCCTCTAGTCTTCACTCAAAGCACAGCTTTAGCTACAGTAACAAAGAGGAAATCAATCTTTCTTGAATCCTTAATTTCCCATGGAATTAAATGCCTCTTTCTCTTGAGAGAAATGTTTCAGCTCGTGGGTTGGGTAATCTCTTCACTTTTCGCTCTTTAACCATGTTAGAAAAAAAAAAGGCATACAATACTAATCTTCATTCCCCTCTGTGACTTTGTCCTCTAAGCCCTATGTAAAACACATCTATTCTCTAAGAGTAATTTACAGTAACATTTTTAGTTAAAGCAAATGTGGGGTAAGAACCAGCTCTGTCGAGATGCATGCCTGGGAAACAGCATTTCTATACTTAAACTTTAAGAATTAGTTCACCGACAACCTACTGTCTAACTGTTGCACATTAATAATATATATATTATAGTAAAAATAAATTCTTTGTCACTGGGTATATTTAGAAAATATTTTCATCAGACATTCTCTGGGAACAATAGAGTGAATTCCAAGGGCTAATCCAGTGAGATAGAATACTACCTTACTCTCTGAAAAAACCTCAAGCGGAATTAAGTATGAAGTATCTTTGCTTCCAAAAACTGGAAAATTTAATGGACAAGAATGAATGATACTAATTTTTTTATATTTGGTCCAAGATATTAATTATCTAAAAAAAATTCATTTGTTGGGATATGAGAATGTTTCCCAGTCTCTGCTTTGACAGCTGAATATTGCAGATGTCTCCATAATAGTTCCCACTCCTTCTTTAAACCATATAAAGTGTTAAAGGCCACATGGAAAAACTGAGTTTGAAGGAAACTTTAGGGTCTAAAATATTGGTTTGGTTCTATAAGGAAGGGTCAGGCGGGCCCCTACTTTATGAACATGTTCTCACTTCTGTCTATACATGTAGAAGTCTGGAGAGAAATTTGAGGGTAACCCCATGTCTGCTGGAATGTCATTAAATTCATTTTGTGGTGAATCTACCCTGCTCTCAGAAAAGGAAAATATATACCAGACTCAAATTGCTAATGGAATAAAAAAAGTAGAGATGGGGGAGTAGGTAGTATTTTTTACTCATGTGATGTGTCCTTCGGAGGAATGGAACAGGATTTATAGCCTTATAGTGCTATTTAAAGCTGAAAGCCTGTTTTTCCAAGCAGACGTGTGTATCTGCATTTGCAGCATGCCACTGGCAAGGTAAATGGGATCAGCAGTGAGCTCAAACTGAAAGCTGCAGCTGGCTGACAGTCGCAATTTTACAAAACTCCTTTTTTCCCCTTCAGAGTCTATGCAGATATGAGTTTCAGCACTACTTGCCTCCAGCCTCTTTTAACTTTCTTTTTAATTAAAAAGCTTAATTGGGAGTAATAAAAATTCCAATTAAGCTTTTTAAATAAAACCCAAAAGCTCAAAGTGACTGTGGTTGCAGATAACTGCTACTGCAAGCCGTGACTAGCACTGCTATTTGAACAAGGCATTTGTTTCACCATAATTAATATTGTGCTTTATGACTGTACCTCCACGTCTTTCAAAAGTACTGTACCTTTAAGTCTCACAGAGTTATCGTTTGCATGTGAAATATGGGCATCCTTGCGAGTTTTGCTAAGTGCAGCACAGGGGCTCAAGTCTCTGTGGGTTGCTCTGCATACATTCCCCTCAGCATCATGCTACATGTCATATCTGTAAGCAGAAACAGAAACTGTAACAAGTCCTGATCAGCCAATTTCCCAGTGAATTCATGTGGTCTTGCAGGCAGCCTAAAATTCTCAGGACTATTTACTGCTTCTCCTACAGCTTCATAAGGGTTTTTTTTTATTATTTCCCCCTCTTTATTGTTGACTGATTCCTAGCTATTTTTTTGAAAGCCAACTTTTGTTGGCTCCAGATACCACTGGCATTAGGTTCACAGGCTTTTCTCATCAGGTTGATGGACCCAGGTGGCCTTGTCTTTCACTGCTGTTTTTGCTTTCATTTTCTCAGCCATCTGTTTCTGACGAGAATGAATTATAGCCCTGTTTTCCAAGAAGTACATTGATAGTTGTAGCTCAAATGATTACAGTAAAAAACCCCCAGGATGGCTTGAAAAGCAAAATATTCATATATAAAACATAAATGCATGTAAACACACCAAGAACTTTGAAGAAAATAAAAATGTTAATCTTCTGCTCAGCTAGTATTTAATTTTTTAACAATGTTGAACATATTGAGTTAAATGATGAATAGAGTTAGTTAAAGAATGGCTACATTACAACACAAAATGTACCTTTTTTTCCAAATTAAAAGCTTAGTATAGAAATTTAAAGCAAGGTTTTTTACTTACTTTTTGTCCTAAAATTTTGAAAAATAGAAGTATTTCCTCCAACAAACCCCTTGGCTTTGATTAGAAGAGATCACTCTTCTTCCTACCCCAGCCTGTTGCACTGGAAAATATTCCTCCAACCCAATGCTCTTGTGCAGTAATAAAGTGGTACATACACTGAATGATGTGCTTCTGACAAATACCATGCCCTGTGTCACCAAGTTGCATCTCTGTCCAGGAAAAGTACATTTGGCATAGGTTACAGGAATTGAGAGAGACCTACTGTAGGTTGGGCTTGCTTGACTCAGCCTCGCTTCCTCTCAGTCGGGGTTTCATCTGCTGGATCTGGGCTCTGACTAACAGCTTTATTCAGGAGAAATTGGCAGCTGGAATTACAGGAAGGTAGGAAAGATTGTGTTTCAAATATAGAACTTTTCTCGTGTTTTTTTTTTTTTTTTTT
>VZTH01016157.1:570580-630393 GCA_013397815.1 Aleadryas rufinucha
CCTGATCCTTCTTTGAAAGCATTTTCTGGAATAAATCACAATATCTAATAAGCCAATGAGTCTTTTAAAGTGGAGTTTTAAGAGTGTACCAAGGTCTTATTGAATCATGTTATCTAGCATTTCAAATCCTCTTGAAGTTAGTTACAAAGAATAATAGCTATGTGTTCAGTCTGAAGACTTCTAAGATTTTAGTGACTTTGGATTAACAGGAAGATTTCAAACTATCAGTGTTTAAGCTTCACCTTTCTGTCAGTCATTCCTGACAAGGCCAGAATAAGGTAGTAACTGCAGTGACTTTAGAGAGGGTGGTTTTTCATTAGTTTAAGCAGAATGTCAATTAAAAAGGAATTGAGATAAAGAACCAGAAACTAGATTAAGTTTACACTTCTTCAAGGATGATAAGAAAAATCCATTTACAGGTTCTATTTCAGACTGAATATACTTTCTAAGGTAAAGGCCCCTTATATTATAGCTTCAAAAGTCTACTGGTAATTTCTGAAAAGATCTAATAACTATTGTGTCTGAAATATGGAAGAATTTTTTAACTGCTAGAAATAATTATTTCTTACCGTAGATGAATACACTAAAATTAATTTAAATTTAATTTCACACATTTTATGACAGAATGTTATCATCTTCCATCATTTCTTCTCCTTCTGTCTGACTGCTATTTGCATTCTCTAAGAATTGACAAAGCCTATTTAAAATGGGAAGGGAAATTGATCTTTCTGTGATCTCTGAATGGGGGAGGACTACCTGGGGCTGATTTACAGCTAAGGAGTATGGGACACAATGGAAGCCTACATGCACTATTTTTTTTTTACTACTTCTGTGATCCATTTGCAAGATTTTGAGCAACTTAGTAGGAGTTATGAACTCAGAATTTAGAATCCTGCATAGGAATGGGGCAGCATTGGCCTTTTTCCAGGCTTAAGCCAGAAGAGGCTCCTACAGAGCCTCACCCCTCCATATATCCTTGTTACTCCTTGTGACAACACTGGACTTTAGGGTTTGCATGAAAATTATCATTTCAGGCAGGATCACATAGGTATTTATTACCCTTGACTCACATATTCAATATTTTTCTTTGCCTCCTTGCGGGCTCGAAATGTTTTCTCTAATGGAAACTGAAATTGTGATTTAATGTTACCGTGCTCAGAGCTGGGTTAGTCATAGTTTTCTACCTTGCCTGGAAATGCAGACTAATCCAGAAGAGAAAAGTATTCTGAGGGATGCTTCCCAGTGAGAAGTGCAGTATGGGCCACAGCATATGACAAAGGATAGGAAGGGAAGTTTAAACAGTTTGGGATTGTTGAGCACGATCGGCAGATCTTGTAAACACCAGCAGGAGATCTCTAATCCACTTCTGCATGCTTTACAAAGGCAGCTTTTCTACCTTTTAATTGCAATCTGAACAGATTGCAATTTCAGAGCAAATGACACATAAAAACTTGCACATACACCTGAAGTTGGGTAAATCATTAATTCTTAGTATTCTATGAGGGATTTAGTCCTCTTTGCTGTTCCTTTGACTAAACCCTTAGCAGATGAGTCAGGTGTGGAGTTTTTTGGTAGTGAAACAGCTTTCACTTTGGGTCTCTTTGCTATGAAATAGTAAAATACTGGTTGAAAGAACCAAAACTTTGTATCACTAACAAAATAACAGTTAGTTTCTCTTACAGGTAATCAAGTTTTCTCTTATAGGTAACTAAAGAACAGGAAGCAGGACACCCACCCAATCTAGAGGGGAAGAGAACTACCCTACAGAGATGTCCAAAGCCAGGAGAGATGCTGACAAACTCTGATTCTCCTACACTATTTATACTGCCTGACAGAATGAGTCACATTATGCTACTTTTTAATAGCTTTCTCACCTTCCTGAAATGAATTACATGCTTGCAGAGCAGTGATGGTAAACTAGGAGTCATAGCTATCATTATTAGCTTTGCAGCATCCTTAGCATTCAGTACTCATGAATCAGCTGTAATATATTGTGACAAATAATCTGTCTAGAGGGACATCAGCATTGCATCTGAAGTACAGCCCAGGCTAATCCTGTGAAATCAGCTTTGATACAGTCTGTAAAGTTAGGTCTTGCTATATTGCTCTGAATCAGGGCAAGATTTGGTTGATTCCTCCTGATAAAAAAAACCTATTAAGCAGCTTTTTCAGAAGTACTTCAATGCTTTGGTGTTATTATTTTAAAACTGATGTTTTCCCCACTCTTTCAATTAGTCACATACACATCATTACATCAAAACCGCACCTAAAGCGTGGCCATGATAGAGGGTATTGTTTTGAACACAATATTCCAAGATTTATTCATGGTTTTGAAAGTTTCAGCTGAATCAATTTTTTGGCACCAAGTTATGCAACAGATTTTGTTTCCATTACAGAAGCTGTGGCATTAAAAGACCATGGGATGGTGTGAGCAGCTTTTGCAGCACTAAGCTGAATCTGTAAGGTAACAGCCTGAAACAATTGCAGATTACAGAAAATAGCCCCAGAAGGGGCTTGGAGAAGTCATCTACATAGTGTGCGTGCTGAAGCTCAGTTAGCACTCTGATTTATTCTGAGAAATGCTCATTTAGCCTCCTCTAACAAACTTTCCATAGCACTGGGGAAAGCTATAGATTAACAGCTTTCACCTATCAGTGAAAACCAGGAGTGGTAAAGGCCAGAAATTGTGGTGCTGGCCAAACAGCAGGTGTTTTTAGTTTTTTTTTTTGCTGTTGGATGGACCTTCAAATCTGTATGGAAGGGAGCCAAATTTAATGTGTATAAGAAGTCCTTACCTTTCATTTACTAATGGCAGATCTGTTGTGTTTCAATAGCACAGAGTTTTGAGAGTGCTCTAAAAACCGCATATGGAAACCTCATATGACCATCTGGTTAATGCAACTTTTTCCAACCAAACCTTCATAGTTCACCTACCAATGAAGAAAGAAATACAAAAAAGAAGGTTTGTAGCCTGTCAAATGCAAGTTTTACAAAACAGCTTTTATATTTAAGGTACATTTATGTTTCTTGCTACAGTAGTACAAATGATGATGATGTGATTTAATGGGCTGTTAGTACAATAATGATCTGTGCTTTAGAAGTGACACAAATTTCCTCCATTTGGAAGTCAACAATGTCTTTAAAGGCAATGGGATGTGTTCTTCAATTATGTATTTGCCTATTGTCTGATGGCAAATTTAGGATTTTATAGATTTCAAATATATTTTTTCTGACAGCTTTAATTGTTGACTGCCTTTAGCCAGCACCTGATAAATCTATACCAGCGGTTGATACAGACATCTTGTACAGTTGAAAATGGCATTTAGTAGTTTATGTCAAACAGGTACATGAGTTCAGAACCTGAACTTCCTTTAACAGGCAATATCGTGCCGATAAACTCTGTGAGCCTTCCACAAATGGGCCATTACAAGGGTCAAAGTATGAAAACCAAATCTCTATACATTGGCGCTTAAGAGTTAGGGGTAAGTGTAAGGTGTGGGAACATCTGATTGAATATAGATGGGGTGTTATCTTGCTGAAATCAACATAGACTTTGCAGTAGTTTAAAACAAAGCCTTGTGGTTTGGTTCAAAACAGAGGGTTTCTTTACAGGAGGAAGCAGACCTAACATGCAGGGAGACATTTGTCCCACTGTAGTATTATGTACAGACGAATTTCTTCTACCTATATTTTATTTTGGCGTCAGATCAATATAGAAATCCATTTAGAGCCCTGCATCTGTTGCATATCTTCTCCTCAGGGGTTTGATGCAGCCTTGGGAGAGGCCTGATGGAGCTGCTTCTGCACGTCCTGAGCACTGCAGCTCCTGTGGGATGTGAGGTGCTCATGCTGGGCCTAGGGAAGAGAAACCCATTTCTCTTGTCCCAGAGGAGAGCCAGCTGTGCTGTCTGACCAGGAAGTCTGGTTGGGATGGCTAAACCAGGACAGTTCATGTATTACTCAGAAGAATGGCATCAAGATACTTACGACAGCAGTTTTGAAGTAAGATCAGGTCTCTACCTGGCAAACACTGCATCACCCCCTTTCTGCAGGTTTGGGCAGAGGACTGGTGAATTCATTTGCTTTGAGATGGGTTGACAAAGGATCAGTTGCTTTCATTCAGCCAAGGCAGTACTTTCCACCACCAGGATGTGGCATTAGCGGTGTATACTATTCTGTCAGGGAACAGGCTGAAGCTCTCTAACTACTTGTTACAAAACATTAACTACAGCTTCAGGAGAACTGTTAATAGCCTTTTATTTTCAGAAGCTAAAGCAGTATGTTTATGGTGCTCATGGACTACTAGCTTGTGCTGGTTTCAGCTGGGGTAGAGTTAATTTTTACAGTGACTGGTATGGGGCCATGTTTCGGATTTGTGTGGAACACAGGGCTGATAATATAGAGATGTTTTCTTATTGCTGAGCAGGGCTTGCACAGAGCAAAGGCCTTTTCTGCTGTTCACACTGCCACACTGGCAAGGGAGTTGGGGTTGCTTGGGAAGTTGGGAGGAGACACAGCCGGGACAGGTGACCCAGACTGACCAAAGGGATGTTCCAAACCATATGACATCATGCTCAGTATATAAAGTCGAGGGAAGAAGGGGGAAGGGGGAATTGTTTGCCACAATAGTGTTTGTCTTCCCAGGTGACTGTTCCATGGGTTGGGGGCCCTGCTGTCCTGGAGATGGCTGAACTGCTGCCTGCCCATGGGAAGCAGTGAATTAAGTCTTTGCTTTGCTTTGCTTGTGTGCACAGCTTTTTCTTTTTCTGTTAAACTGTCTTCATCTCAACCCATGCATTTTTTAGCTTTTACCTTCCTGATTCTCTCCCCAGTCCTGCTGTGGGGGAGTGGGTGAGTGGCTTCGTGGGCTCTGGTTGCTGGTTGGGGTTAAACCACAACAGTCCTATTTGGTGGCCAGTGTGGTTTGCGAAGGGTTTGAGATAATGACAGGTTTGATTGGGATGTGCTAGATTGAATATAGATCTGTTAGTAGTTAATTAGTAATGAGCAGGGTTCTGTGATTGCTATGGGGCTTACTTTCCTGACTGTCTATTAGAATCTAGTGCTCATTTTTGCTTTAGATTTTGCTTTAGCATTTTGCTAGGGTTAGCTAAACCTAATGAAACCTGTGTCCCTGTGTGCCTCTGTCGCCTGGCAGTGTTAGTGAGAAAATGAAATAAATCTACTCTTTGCATTTCAGCTGTGGTTTGGTAGTCACCTTGGTTACCTGTATGTGTTGATTCACATATAGGTAAACTCACTGTCATGGGAACTGCACGAATAAATTCCCGTTAAATTCAGCAGAAGTTGAGTTGATGTGTCCTGGAGCCAGGCTGTGGAAAACCCCACGAGAGACAGCCTGTGTACCCAACCTGTCACAAAAGACTGATTCACAAGATTTAAATGAAAAGCTTAATTTTCAAGTTATGTATAAGGAGTCAGTTATTTAAATAATACCCTAACAAAATTAATACTGTAAGGATTTATAATTACAGCCACCTTTTATAAAATTTAAAGGCAGAGAGACGCTGACAAAATATTCACAATGTTTCTACACTTCACTAGTTTACAAAGAGTGTTGCTAGTAGGCAGATCGGTGGGGCAAGGAAACACGATTGCTTACAACAGCCAAGCAGGTATGCTTAATTTTTAAGCCTGCCAGCCTTGACATAAATTCCTTTAAATTTTTCTGAAATCTTCTTGTATGTCTTAATTATCTTGTGTAGTCTCACAGGATGGATTTGATAAGGAGAAACATGAACTGTTAATTTTCATCTTGGGGTCTTAAAATAGCCTAATAAGCTTGTACTAAGAGAAAAATGATATAAATCTTCTGTGCCAGAATACAATGCTCTGTGTCTCATTAGCATTCAGTTTATATATTCCCTCCAACCATAACCATTCCATAGCTCTGTGATTCTATATACTGTGCTCTCCAGCAACCTTTAAGTTTTCAAACCAAGAGGAAACTGACCTTTACAGGAGTACAGGGCATACAGAAATGCCTGGGATAACTGACCTCCCTATCAGCAGTTTGCTATCGGCTTTTGCAAGGTGTGTTTAAGATGTATTTATCTATAAAATTATGTACTTTGAAAAATTCAGAGATAAACAGACAACATGGTACACAAGAGAAACACTGTAGCTGGTTAACCTAAGGGGTGTGAGGATAGTTTGTAGACTGAAAAATGTGCCAGCCTTTCTAGTAAAATTCTTTTGAGATGCAGCACAACACAAGCCAAGGTTATATGGTTAGAAGATATATTTTCTTCCAAAGTGCTTATAGCAAAAAGATAAAAGCAACAACAAAACCCCAAGGAAATCATGCCTCTTATGATTATCTACCTAATTCTGGAAATCAGATAAATCTCTAGCTGGGACAAGATATGGGTTTCTTTGTTTGTTTTTTTTAGTGCTCTAAGTCGTAACTGTTAGTCATTGCTAATTTACATCAAGACCTAACTGATAAAAGAAGTTTCATTATGACAATAATTTAAAGTATTAAAAAGTGTCCAGTTGTGTGGCTAAAATGCTTATTTCATTGTTCTGGTCAAACACACTCTGAAGCTTCCCGTTAGCCAATTTGGTGACCTAGTGTGAAACATGACCTGATAATTTTCAATAACCGCCATATAGATAGCAAAAATGCAATCAGCCTCAGGGTTAAAAACAGTGCTATCATAGAAATTAAACTTTTCTATTCTATAACAACAACTGTGATATTTCTTCATTAAAATCTTGGGTTTGTGTTTGGTGTGTTGTTTTTTTTTAATTTTATAATGAATTGTGAAATATACATTCATGAATTCTAGTAATGTCAGTCATTTCAGGAGTGAAAAGGAAGGATGCTGAAAGGAAGCAATAAATTCCAGGGAATTAGTGGAGAAAACAGCAGAAAATAAAGATGGAAAAGAATGGGAGGTGGGGAGAGAAAGTACTGCACACGAGTTTTAGGTAGAGGAAAGTGAGATTGGTCATGACAGTGCGATGGCAGAAAAAAGTGACATATGAGTTAGTAGTAAGAGAAATCTGTGATATTACCAGAATGAGGAAATGAAAAATGTGTGAAATTTAAATGAGAGCTAGTGGGATGTCTGGTCTTCCCTGAGTCAGAAGATCCATCATGTAGTACTGCCAATGTTTTGTCAAGCATTCCCTCCACAGGAATGCCTGGGCAGTTGAGAGTAATAACTGGCAGGAATTTGTGTGTCAGGAAATGAATTTTAAGGGAAGAACAGGATCTTAATTTGACTGATTTGATTGTTTGGACCTACCTCTTTCTCCATTCTGTGGAACTAGAAAGTTCTCCTGGACAGATAATTTATGAAACAATGCTTTGTGTCCCTTCCCACTTTGTGTAAGTCAAAAGAAATTTAAATTAAGAATGATAAGGTGAGAAAGTGGATCTGAGTTAGACCTAGAAGAATGTGTGTTTGCAGGAGTATAGTTATAGACATACAATGTATTGGCTAGAAATTTGTAAATACTGGTTGTAGTTGCAGAGCAAAGTTGCATTGATCTAACAGTTATGTAGCTCTGTAGAATATTCTTGGATTTAATATCAACCAGATTTATTGCTTTTGTGTCATAAAAACAATAAACTTAGCATCCTTTACGATACCTTTTCCAACTAAGTGTATCAATGTAATGCTGAAGTACCAGTGAGTCCTGTCTGTATTTCTTTAATAAGTTGCAATTTAAGCAGGTTCCTCCATATGAAATGAATATTTAATAATAAAAATATGGTTTTGTTCAAAGTTCCAGCAGGAAAAGGTAACATTTTTAGGAGGTTTTATCAATTGCTTGGATCAAACTGATTACTTAAAGGCTTTATATTTATTTGCTTTGTAAACAAACGTGTTTCATTTCTAAAAGAAAACAGTAGAAGAAACCACTTGATTTAAACAAAGCAAAGAAGCATTCTATGTAGGTTTTCTCTTCTTCATACTATGTATATTTCCTTCAGGCACCCAAAATCAGTATTGCTTGCTTGTGCAAACTGGAGCCAAGATCCCAACTTAATTTACAGAATCACAGAATCATCAAGATTGGAAGAAATCTTCAAGGTCATGTCCAACAGTCAAACTAATTCCACCATAATCACTCCTAAACCACATCCCAAGTGCCACATCCAGACACCTCTCAAACAGTTCCAGACACAGTGACTCCACCACTTCCCTGCACAACTTATTCCAATGCCTGACCACTTCTACAGTGAAGAAAAAGGAAAAGGGACTGACAACTCTTAAAGGGCCATGGGATGTGTTATTTGTACCAGTGGGAATATACAGGGACATAGTGGATATTTGTATAATCCAGTGTTGGAAACTTCGTTCAGTCAAAAGGGGAATACATTTGCATAGCCTTTAGAAATGTAGCAAGCCACTAAAACATACATAAATTAAATGGATTCTTCATATTCATAGGCTCCCTGCATGATGTTAGATTGTTTAGATTTCATGGTTTATTTTGTTACTTTTAATGATGCTGTTAATCATACTTTCTCATTTTCTTTCACTGCCAGGATTTGACAAGGATTTTCTTTCACCTTGAAAAAGCTCCTGTTCTGAGGAGTTTCTTCTCAGCACTCCTGTACACTCAGCACACCCTGCTGAGTGAAGGCAGCTTGTCTTCTACACTGCACTTCCCTCTGAAAGATGGTTTCAGAACTGCAGGTTTGATCTCTCTCTTGGTAGTGAAACATCATAAACAAATATGTCTTTCAAATTGTTTTTCCACTTGAAGCCTTTATGATTCCATCGAAGAGGAAACTGAGCTAACTCAATAAGCAATGGACCATAAGGCAGTAAACTGATACGTTGTTAATTTTTATTGCTGAAGTTTCTTCCTCCATCTCTGGTTCAAAATGCTATTCATATTTTATGATGATGATGATGATTTTTTTATGTTTGCAACAGCAAATACTTCTGATATTCTACTTAATATTTTTTGTTGAGATGTATTGGCCATAGCAAGCAACAAGGCAGGGAGTGTAGTAACATCTCCATCTGAACACATGGGGACAAAACAAGTTACAAATGGAGCTGCAAGTCGTTGGTCAGGGCTAACAGAGCACCTGGCTGGCTGTTCCAGGAACCTGCTCTAGAAAAGCCTTGGAAGAACAGGTTTAGATGCCTGATGAAGAAGGATGCAAGGGTATGAAAGCAGTAAGAAATTTTTTTTGTGATGGGTGCTCAATAGCCAGCTAAGCAAATATCTAAGCTTTGTCCATCTCTTGTGTCCCATAGCATTTTAGTGTGTTGTAATTGTGGATGGAGAGCCACTGAGGGGGCCTTAGAGACTGAGCTCTGGAGGAAAAGCTTCTCAATAGGTGGCAGGGGTGGCTGCTCTGCTTCAAGTTGTAGGGATAATTTCTCTCTGCTTCTTCAGATGCTTCTGCACTTTGTTTAATAGCACACTGTAATTATCATGTTTGTTTTACCTCCAAGCCCTAATTTCTCATGTTTGTTGATTACCTAGCCAAACGAGACCCCAGTCTTGACTAGGCTCTGCCATGATCCATCTGGCCAATATAAAATCCTGTTTAAAGGTTATCAAGGTACTGATTTTGCAGACTCCATTCACAATGTGGTTTGTTAAATAGCTCTGAATACAAAAACACAATCTGCTTCACCAGATTGGGTTTTTGGTCCTTCAGGTGCTTTATTCTACTTCCAGAAGTCTCTTTGTCTAATGCTTCAGCAGAAGGGAGAGGACAGACATGACATATCTTGCCAACATTGTGAGGGTTTTTATAATGGGAAGATTCTGCTTTTAATCCTATGTCATCGGCTCCTGCCCATTATACACATCTGTGCCATCAGGAAAACATTTTTTTTTTCCTGAAAATGATCACTTTCTTTGAAAGTCCAATGCAAAACTGTAATCTTCGCAGAAAAAATTCACTGACCATCAGAAAACTGCCTGGAGAAATCTTCTCTCTTTTCCTTCAAAATTGCTTATATACAGTGTTCTACTTCCTATAGGTAATATGTATTTGAGGTTAACACAGATATTGTGAACATCTAACCATCCTTTGAAGGTACCGTTGTAAATCAGAGAGAACTCAGCTTATCCCTAAGGTTAGCTCAGATTGATTTAGCCCATTTTAGTCTGATATGGTCCCTGACTTGCAGATTTTGTTGTAAATTGGATAATATTCCTCAATGAAGTGAGTGTATGAAGTAAAAACAGGCACGTCTATGCTGCATTTTCTTGTGACTGCGGAAGATGATTCACACTTGTTCATCCAGCTAGTCAACATTACAGTTTTTCAGGATTTGCAGTCCATAAACTTCCTACTTGGCCCACCACCAGTGACAGATCTAATGAGGGATGAACAGAGATTTAATGTTTGAGTGCTACAATGATCATTGTAGTCTCACATCTAGACCTTTAAAAGCCTTGGTCAGTCATTGCCTAACACTCAGAGTGTTTATGGGCTCTGGCTGCATTCCTTCCAGCACTGTTCCCTGGCAACCTAAATCATGAGTTTGTACCCTGTTGGCTGTATATGGGAGTTCATTCACTGTGTATCCACTTTCCTGTCTTGTTGGTGTGATAATCTGAAAGTTTGCAGAGTGGCTTTTCAGCCTAAAGAAGGAGGAAGTGGAGTTTTCCTTCCCTCACCCTATAGCCTTACAGTTTGAGAAACTGCATGGGATGCATTACACAGATAAAATGCTATCTGGTATGTGGAGTCTTGGAGCTTCCAACAGCTGGGGTCCTCTGTCACACTCCTGGATGAAAATATTCATAAATTCTGGGCATCAGCCTTTTTCTCCCCATCTTGTAGGCTTCTGTGTTGAACAGGCTGCTCACGTGCCTTACATGGGTCTGTAAAATGTCAAAGCAACTCAGATGAGAATTTTACAAAGTTGAGTTTGTGGCACTCAGGCTCCTAGGTGTGTCTTGTCTTAAGAAGGAAACTTTTAATGTGGTCACAGATATTTATACTGAGGGCACCTCATCTGACTTTTAAAAGGTTTACTTAGGTCATAAGACAGCAGTAGGGTAGTATTGGGCCTCAAGACATCATTCACCCTTGCTTACTTGTACATCTGAGACTGGAAGACAGTGCAGTTTGAGCTCTGTTTTGTGTGTAACTCAGATTTCCTTTTGGTCCTTGCTTATGATGCCAAATTAATTTCTTGCCTTTTTTCTTTTATATATTCTCTGTATTCTTTACACATATATTTGTAAGTCTGTTATTGTATTCTAGCTAGCTCCAGTACTTTTTCTTACCCCACCTGAAAGACAGAAAACCAAAACACATTCCAAAGGGTTCCAAGCTGGAGGTCTGAGGCTCCTATCCTATCTTGGTTTTTCTTGGCAAGCAAGGTTGAGGCCAACTCTTCGAGACATATTCTTACAAGCAAAAGATATATTCTTTAAGCAAACTATATTCTTATAGTTCCCATCTGAGGGGGGAAGATTTAGAAGGGGCTTGAACCAGGGGGGAATTACCTCACCAATTATAATTCTAATTGGTCAGTCTTATCAAATATGCTAATTTGCAAAACCTATACAAATTGTATAGGTGTTATGCTGTGTGTGCATCTTCAGCGTTTTCCACCTGGAGAATTGTGCATCTAAGGATCCTTATAAAGGCAACCCCTTTTTATCACCCTAACTGTGTCTGGCTTGTAATTTTAGGACCTGCGAAAAAGGCATCTTTTCATTTAGACCAGCAAATGTGTGATCAGTAACAGCATAACACCTCAGCGTCAAGATGAGTAACTTCTCTTATTCACTGAACTCAGCATGGTGTTTTGTCAAATTCCTGATGGAAATTTTCTGGGGCTGGGTTGATTTCTTACAGAGCAAACACTGGGATACTAATGTTCTAATATCTTCCTCACAGTATAGTTTTACGAACACTGGAATAGATGGATATTAAAGCTGCAGTTCAAATGAGAAAACTGCAAAGTTGTTTCTGCTGAAACAGATAATAAAAAATAATTTTTATTTGCCAGGTGTACAGATATAGTGAAATTATTGCTTAAAATTTAAAATGTGCTTCTCATTCTTTATGAAAGTTTACTGAACTTGTGTATTCTTAAGAATACTTCTACAGAAAGTATTTAAAATTGCATTTAACCAGTTTAATAGATATTTGTTTTCTGCTAAAATAGCTGTTTTTTATAAAGGTGTGCAGATGATGGTTTGCTCTCCCAGTCAGTTTATAATTAGAAGTGTGCAAAGAACAAGCATTAATGTCAGTTTAAATGTTCTTGGCAGTGAGAATCTAGATATTTTTATTCTATTATGATGATAAAGCTGTGAAAATAGAAAGAATTACAGTGAACTATCAAATCAAGAACTATTGAAATAACACCATAAAAGCTGGAATTCAGGTGAAACAGTGTTCATAATTACCAGATGTTTCTATTCACTACTGATGCTCACAGAAGGGAATCCACTTGTAAAAGATGGAGGCTGCCACCTTAATTTGTGTAACTGTGAGGAATAAAGGCTTGCCCATACCAATTTTGTTCTGATGACCTTAAAAAGAGATGCCTCAGTATTCTATTACCATTTATTTCCCCGAATCACCTAAATGCAAAAGTTTTAAGTTTTTCTAACTTATTTTAAAATGATAAATATGAATGAAGACAGTGCAATAAAAAAAGTAAATAAAATCAGGGCCTATTCTGCATCTGACAGGGTGAGCTGAATAGCTCATTGTCTTCAGTACTTAGCTAGCTGGAACCATTGTTCAGCTTTTGTGCAGAAAGAGACAGTATGTAATTCAAAAGCCTTACTTTCAAGATTTAGTGAAAATTGACTTCAGAAGCAGTGAAAACATCATAAAACCACATCAATAAATCTACAGATACATGCTGAACCCAGCCTCATGTCAATTTACATGGAATTCAGGCTATCCTCTCTCCCACAGAGAGGTAGATTTTGTCTATGTCCATTTCCAAAGACAAAGAAATAGAATAATTATCTGTCAAGAGATAACTCTCTTTATAAAATATTCTATTTCAATATTTTAAAGCTCTCCCCAAGACTGAATCCAATTTTTTTCCTGATCCTTCCACTATGATGTGGTTTTTCGGTCTCTTCCCATGTATCTTTGCTGCCCACATGACTTGGGAAGAAGAGAGGGGCTGCCAAAATGACCCACACTCTCTGCCCCAGTGTTACACTGCAGCAAAAGCAGCGTTGTCCTCCTGCGATGCCCTCGGGTATTGTTCAGTAAGTGAGGGAGTCGCTCAGATTTTATGAAATAATGCTTCAGCAGCTGAGACTTTGAAAGAGTAGCATAAGTTCAGATAATACTATGTATATACCTTGCCATCCAAGCAGGTAAGAGCACATATCCTTAGAAAAGGAAGCTGCTGTGTGTTTTCAGTGTGTGCTGTTCAGCTGAAAAACAAAGCATCCAATTTTCTCAACGGTTCAAAAAGTTCAAACCACAGAATGCTTTTGCCCTTGAACATAGAGGTACTTAATAATTTCAGGGTGCTCTCAGCACTCAGGTAAAAGAACATTTTGAGAACATACAAACAAAACGAGTGTGGTAATGACAGGTGGTGTAAAATGAGTTATTTTGTGTCTCTACAGTTATAAACATTAATGGCTTAATATATATTAAGCTGTCTCCAGACAGCTAAATTAATCCTCTCAGCAGAAGCAGTATAAATTTAGACTATATTTTCCAGATGATTTTGCTTACTTCTGATCTCCTTTAGTACATAATGTGCTGTAGCTCTAAGAAAATGAATGCTTACAAGTGTAGATATTTATATGAGTCAGCAAAGCTGGCATGAAGTTGATGATACCTTGTATGCCCAAAGGAGCTGACATTCACTGCTTAATGAAAAAAATAAAAATCTGGTCTTCAGGCTGATTATAGTGCTGTAGATTAATGTGTCAATGAGCCTATTTGAAAACATTATCTTGTACTTGCATAGCAATTTATGTAACTCAGATTGCAAGAAAGAACAAATATGAACATTACCCATTAAAAACACAAGTCAAGAATAACCCAACTGAAGTCAAAATACTCCTGTTCCAGCTAGTATTAGCTGATCTGCTTAATCTTTGCTAGGTCTTTTGGGGAGCAGTTTCCTTATGCTGAACTTGGTCTTCAGTTGGATGCTAGTTGCAATTTCTACAATGAATCTGTAAGGAATGCTCCCATTGTCCCCATCATTTTACTTCATCTTGAAAATTTCCAATTGTTTTATGGCACCCAGAGTCTGTGACTTCATACCATGCCTGTGTATTGCACCTCTCTGCATTATTTTGCTTTTCTTTCTCTGAGAATTAACAGAACCCAAAGGAGAAATTAAGGCATGAACTAGGAAAAAAAAATATCTCCTCATTGCAGAGGTATATTTTTGGATATGTTCCTTCCATGGTTGTCAGTGGGATTTCAGCATTTTACACGTGGTGCAGATATTGAGACATGAAAGTTTCAAATTAAAGGTATTTATCAAATCAAGCCATTATTTTAGCAATGAGCGTAATTAAGGAATAGCTCTGGAAACTGCTGTGTTCTGAGTAACTGTCTCAGCATGATAAAGAGTAAAGATGAATCCTAAATGTTTCTAAGGTAAAAGCAGCAGTAATCAGCAAGTATGATGGGAGGAATGAGAAACCTACCATGGACTCAGGGACAGGGAGATGGATGATATCTAGGCAAAACTGCAGAATACTGTGTATTGGGGTGACCAATTTTTCATACGGTGTTAGCAACAAACACTAGTTCTCTTTTCATTCTGTAGATTTTTCAGGGTAAAAGTCATACTTAGTTATGTCATATTTAGTGAAGCAATCCAAGAAATCCCATCAAGTTAGAAAATGCACGTGATTGCTTTTAGCAGATGTATTTCATCTAGAAACACCTATATTAACAAATGTTTTTATATGTCAAGAAAATTATATTTTAAATTCCCAAGCATACAATCTCCTTTTGGTTTGCCTCAATATTCAAACAGTCTTCTAATGGTTTACTGAAACTTGTACAGAATATCTTGGTCAGTTGCTTTTTGGGGAGAGATTAGGTCAGATTTCACATTGGACCAGATGCTGTGAAAAGACAGGGAAGATGAGGGCTGTGCTCCCACATAGATGAGGTTGTCCTGCCGGCAGCTTGGGTGACAGAATTTTGGAGATTTCCTGAGACACCATAGAAAAAAAATAGTGGAACTGTGAACTTTCTCATAAATGAAAGTGCATATTTGTCTAAATGATATAAGGAAGTTCAGTTTGGCTTGTTTGAAAACTGTTGTATTCAGCTTTCCAAGGGAAAAAAATCTGATTTTGAGGAAAAGATTAATCCTCAAGTAGTAGGCTATGAGGTTTCTAGCTTTTTTTTTTTAAAAATGTTTGTTTCAGAGATGCTTTTTTTCTACTGTCAACAGATCAAAATGCAGCATGTATTAAAAATGCAAGAGAATTCATAAGCAAAAGGCATAATCTTAGCTGGACTTGATCATTTCCTCTAGCCATAACAGTCTATGGACAAAAGCCAGAGCCAGAATGTAGATAGGGGTAATTTAGTTTATTACTAGCTCATGTAGCCAGTAAGATTTAAAAAGCTTTGGGCACACCAATGCTCTCTCAGATCTTCAAAGGAAAGCAGAAAGAGGATGCGGGAATAATTGGAGTTTTCATATAAAAGCAGATGTTGACAGCAATGAAGTTGGTGATGGACTATTTTAAAAGGCAAAAGCAGTTAAATCTCAAACCTTGTCAAAGTGCAGATAGTTGGTTGCTCCTGCTGCTGTTGTGCATGGGTAGCAGAAAGTGGCTTTTGTCCTCACTTTTCCTGCAAAGAGCAGTGAACTTTTGAATTCTCGGCCTCTTTTCTGTGTTGCTAAATAAAAGAGAAATGGGATGTTACTTCAAGCTGTGGTCTCCCTACCATTCAGACTGGTTATGCCCCATGCATGCACCCCTAAGTTTTGTTCTGTGATGGCTGTCCTTTCTCAGATGTTTTTTGGGTATGCCTCAGAAGACAGGAGACACCATGCTCAACGATACTATTGGGTTTGGCTGCCACCACATGCACCTCCATCGTTCCCTCAGCAGCTTTGCCTTCCCAAACTGCAGAGGTGTGTTCACAGCATGCTGCCAGACACCTGGAGTTTCATCATGCAAAGCACCTCTGTGAGAGGCTACAGCACAGCCTTGATTTCAGACACTTTGGAATGAGAAAGCTCCCCTGCCTCCGCATTAGGTGCATCTTGGGGCCATAAGGATGCTAAATAGGGTTGTGGCCCTATAATGTCAACCTGGGTGTGTCCACAGAGAGTGGCAGGAATAGCAAACGTGCTGTAGATTCGTGTCCTTTGTGATGCACCATGGCTTTCTATGTAGGAAAACCATTTTATATAGCAGCATTCAAAGTTGTGGCTATAAATGACCCCTAAACCTTCCCAAAATACTTGTCTTTGGAAACAAACACATTTGCTTGAGTGAATAAATTTTAGTCTCTGTGTTGTTTAGGAATTGTTTGCTTAACTATTCTTTTTCCGTGTTTTGTGTTCCCTGCCAAACTCACCTTTTACTTACCTTTTCTTTGCTTGAAAGAGAAGAAAATCTGGAATAAATGCTTCTGCAATCAAGTTTTGAAGAATAATCTTCTAGAAAATAATGATTTTTGTTCCCAGTTATTGTCCTCAAGTATGACTACAGATAATCTTATTGTTCAGATTTCAAATGTGAATATGTATGTCAGGTCTTTACCATTTAACAAGCTCTAAAAAACCAGCTATTTAAGTCGTGTAGCTTCCACAACATACATACATATGCAATGAAATACAAGCTTGTAAGTCTGAAAGATTACAATTAACATCTTGCTCTCATCAATAAAAATCAATCTGCTTAGTTTTAGTTTAAACCTGGTCTAAAATGCAAATGGTATTTATGTTCTTCATGGGCCAGAGAAACTAGCTTTTTCTAGTCAGATGCATAGCTTTGAAAGACATACAGTACATGGCTAGTCTGTCAAAGGTATTGAGAATTTCAAGTAGTTTGGCATTATCATAACTGTATTAAGCTATGTTTGGTTTTATCATGTCATGTTCTTTGACATTGTGCTTGGCATGTGTATGCTGCCTGTCAATCAGAGAGTCAGCATGTCATGAGGGAACTTCACTGCAGGAATGGTGCTGCTTGGAGGATTCAGATGAACGTAAGGAAAAGAAGCAAAGAATGGAGAATTTTTGAGGTGAATCTCAATCTCATTAGGTGTATGGTTAAAATCATGAATAGTGATGGAATGGCAGAGAAAAAAGCTCTGACATACTCCGAAACTCTTCTCACTGGAAATGTTTTCTTTTTAAAAAATTCTCTACAGTTTTTCACTGGTGAGAAGCTTAGTGAAATGGGTGAGCAGCTAAGCATAACAATATCTTTCTAAAACAAAAACAGGTAGTTCCTGAATCATTTAAATGATGCATGTATAACTATGTAATATGTACTGAACATGAGGAAAACCAAAACAGGATGAATTCAGCTAAACTCCCTTTTGTGGACAACTTGTGACAAATTTGTCCTGTGCCATGACTTGGCTGTGCATCTGCAACAGCCTAATGGTTCCAGAGCTTGCTTGCTATTGCATTTTGCTGAACAATTTGTCAAAACCCGTGCCTATCTGCCTTCTTGCCTGTTTGAAATTCTCCCTGCCTTGTTGGATGCTGCTATCGCTGTATCCATACGAGTAAATGAAGTGGTGGCAGGGAATGTTCCTGGGGCCTGGAAGCTGACCAGCTACACTGGTGACATGTCATGGTGGTCCCTGGGGTGGTTTTGCACTTGCCAGCCACCTCTCAGCCTATACTGAGGCCTTGTTCAGGTGTTAGCAAAAAGAAGGGACCAGTCCTAACAAGCAATCTCGATACAGCTGTCCTGTTTGGGAGGTGAGAGGAATTTAGTCCATGGCACTCAGTTTCAGTGTCATAGAGTGGTGCTGCCATATTTAATTTACTTTTCTGTAGATACCAAGTTTTTCTATACCTACTGCTAAACTGCTGCTCCTTCAATTTCTTCTCCTCAGCTTTGGAGATCAGTGTGACTCTTGCTCACATTCAGAGGAACAGAGAACAGAAATACAAGATATAGACCACATTTGATAGTTATCTATAGTGCAAGTGATGGTAGTTTCTGCCACACGGTTTCTCTCAAAATCTGGAAGATAAGAAGCACTTAGAATGTAGTCAGGATTGGAGCGGACCTTTGGCTCAGTTCTTCCTCTAACTTCACAGTGATCACAGCAATAGGAACATCGCTCTGTCCTGGTGTAAATTGTTACTGTAAGTTACTTCTTCTCCAGGGCTCTGAAAGGGAGAGAGATAGAAATGGGAGTATGACTGTAAAATACATGCAGAGGTATTTTCAAGGTTAATGCTACAGGCAAGTCCAAATTTTGACACATTTTATCCAGTAATAGGAAAAATATGACTTATCTACAAAATGATACTAAAGCTGGGTGGTCGATTCCTTGATGGAAACTTATTTGTGGAAAAACAAAACTCTGGCAAGTTGAAAAGCTCTGTGGAACACATAGAATACCAGATTTTTGGCTTAGGAAAATTTGAACAAACAAATATTCATACAGTGTTGTAATGTTCTCTATTCACTCTTTATGGAATCAGTGTTTTGATTTATTTTTTAAATTTTGATGTGACTTTTATTGCAACTTCTTTTGATGTTTTGTTATTATGCACTTAAATGTGGTAATTTAAACCAGGCAGACTGAAATCTCTAAATCCCCCAAATCATCTTCAGCATAGCATTATCAAACTCCAAAGAAAGACTGAAAGAAAGATTTGTCTCTTAGGTGCTTCAAGTTCTTTCATTTCCCTCATTTTATAGAGATTAGGAACAATGAAGCTTAGCTGGTGAAAAGAACTGTTCTTATTTCTTCTGTCTCAGTACCCAGAGAATACTGCAAAGAGTATCCCTGTTCCATTTGAAATCCAGATGCAAATAGACAGGTTTGAACTCTCAGCTTGGATCAGACTCAGCTCCTTTCTTGTAAAAACTGGTTGTGTGATATATCTGGGAGCTTTCCGGAAAAGGAAGAGGTTTTATTGGTATTGAGAAACAACTGGATACAGAAGAGTTACTTCAGGAAAGTGAAAGCAGAGCTGAGCTCAAGGATGATTCATTTTAATCAGAGTAGTGTTGCTTCAACAAAGCATACCAAGTCTTTGCTGGTTTTGTGATATTTAATTAAATTGGAAAGGTTAGAGAGAAAAGGTATGTTTCCCAATTAATCTTTACCTCATTAAAATTTCATTTTAAGTTTTAAACTGTTCTTGAGACTACATGCTGTTAAGCACTATCTGGTCATTTTATTTCCTGGTATAGTTGCTACTTATCAGAACTTAAACCAGGGCATCTTTATTTTAAATTCTTACTTTGGGAATTCATACTGTTCTATATATATTGCCAGTGATATGTGGCATATTATATGTTTTACATCTGCAGAATAATTATCTGATTGAGTGTGATTTTTGCTTGATGTAAGGATGAGTTTTCTTTGTATCTTAACAGAAGTTGCAGCAGGGCATAATATGACTTATAAACAGCTAACATTTCAGAAAATAAGGCTTTTGAAGAACACAGACACAAAGATAAAGCACTGGCACTGCTTTTCTTCTACCTGGGAGAAATTTGGCCCAGAACTCTGTATTTACCTCTGAGTTCTTGGATATGGTTTTCTTGAACATCTGTTGGGTTGAAGTTGCTAAAATTGAAGAGAGAATAGGAGCATGTTTTAATGTAGTTTGAAACTTTTATGATTTGTGGAGCTTTTTCCAGTAAGTGGAATTATTTTTTTAAGCTGTTGGTAGGAGTAATCATGAGAAAGGCAGATGTCATTTAAACAGAATGAGAGTTATGTGTCACCAACATGATTATGAACTTTGAGCAACTGTTGTTTCTCCAGCTGCAGTAAATCTGTCTTGAATTATGTGTGCTATGGTAACAAAGAAAGAGAAGAACTCAGACCAAGATACTTAAAAGCTGTTAGTGAATCTAACTAGATTGAATCTACAGATCTGGAGGTGGTGCAACATGTGAAATGCAAGATGATGCTTCAGGCCAATGTCATAAGATCAGTGTGGCTGGTCTTTCCAAAATGATGGCATATTACCTTCTAAAATATCTTTGTTCATTCAAATTTTGTTTTGTTTCAGACCAAATCTTTTGAAGAGAGATTTGGAAGCTTACTACCTTTTTCTTATGTAGACCCAAATCTATGCCATAATATTATTCTGAGTATTTTGCTGGAACAAGGTATAGCAATTCACAAATATTTGATTTGGAAAAAAGATTACAAAGGAAAGGAATCAGTGGGTTTTGCACAAGGACAAGGTAGCCATCTTCATCCTAAGAGAGGGATTTTAGCAATCTTCATCCTTCATCCTAAAATCATCTTCCTGGATTAGGAGGTATAAAATTAACTTGTTTAAATTTACTCATATTCTGAGCATAACTCCTGTTAATGCTGATGAGAAATGTACTGAACTTACTGGGGATGAAGTTACTTAATTCTCCAAAGTAGCTTATATTTCTTTTTCATGGCTGTGATAATTTCCTTCCTCTACCATAATTATATTCCACGCTATATAGATCTCAGCATTTTATCTTGGAGCTATCCTTCAGAATAAAATTCTCAATAATTTCTTTCCAGTGGTATTTCTGTAATCATGTCATAAAATTTCCATTCATTCCAAACATGAGAAAGAAAAAATAATTTTAATTATTTTTTAAACAATTCAATTTTTTCTTTCCTGTTGACATTATCTATCTATGTTAAAAATTTGAAAAATACAATTTTGCATTGATAGCTGACTCTGTTATGGTCTCAGTTTGCTATTATACCTAACTTTAACATTTTTGGATAGCATTTCTCAGACAGGAGTTTAGCAATAAGATGTTTTAAGCAAAACAGTAGTAAAGCCAGGCAATTGCAAAAGATAAACCACACATTTATGTTCACTTGAGCCCAAGATACTTAAAGCCAACCTGCTACTGAGTTTCTTGTAATGCAATAAAAACCTTAGCATTACATGTGCCTGATTTTCTTCTTACTGTTTTTATGTCTAAGAACCTTTTCAATTTTAATATGTTTAAAATTATACAAGACCCCATAAAAACATTTATTACTTTATGCTCCTTGTGACATGCAGGCAATATCTAGGCCCTTTTTCAGCCCTTGTGAGTTTATGGAAAATAATGCAGTGCACCAGCCCTTGTGAGAGATGCACAGCTGGGTTTGCAGAGGGATGTCTGTGGTCCTTGGCACTGGGCAACCTCCTGGCACTGGCTCACACTGTGAATTGCCTGGAGAGAAAAGAAAAGAATAATCCTTGGATTCTTAAGTTAGTTTTCCTTTAGGTTATAGTGTGAAGAGAAACTTCACATTTATCTGGCCCTGGGGTTATTTCCTTGGGTAACTGCTGCAGGCTTGGTGCAGGTGCATAGCTGCCTGCTCCTCTGAAACCCCTTTGGGCTTAAAAAATGTCTTCACTGCAGCAAACCAAAGTGTCCCAGAAAACTGAAAGCACAACTTAATTCAAGAATCTTTACTTGTGAGCCTTCCTTCTCTAGAACTGTAAATGGGTAGAGAAGACAGCAGGATTTTGCAGAGGAGGATTTCACAGGAACTGTCTCGGAGGGTCTTGGCTGTCCCATAGCTGCACTGGCAACAACACAGCACAGCCTCTAGTGCTCCAACCTCTCCCTGTATAGAAAACATCAGAGAAAAAAATATTTTGTGCCAGGTAAGGTTTAGCCAACTTGTTTTTCTTCCTTGCTGTTCACTCTGTAACACTGATAACCTTCATGACTTCTACCACACTTTAAAATATCTGCCATTTTTACCTGGAAATGTACCTCATGGTAGCCTGTGATATGGAAGAAATCAAGTTTCTAGTAAAGAATCCTAGAAATCAGGAAAAAAAAAAAGACAACAAAACTTTGTATATGTTTAGCCTTTAGAGGTAGAGAAACATGCAAAGATGCCAGTTCCATAGGTTAATAATCCAGTGCACAAATTAGCTGAGGCTCAGTACGCAATCTTAAGACCCAGAGGTTGTTAAGCCAATCAATGAAATTTTTAGAATTGACTGTTCCTCTCTGAAAGATCACTGTTGGAAGGTATTCAGATAACGGGACTACTACAACACTATGCGAAATAAGGGTTTACAGAGTCTGTTGTGCTCACAGAGAATGTTTTCTCAATGACTTCCTCAGCCCGACCCAGCATCCTGGATGTTCCTGAAAGATACAGTGGACACAAAAAGCCTGGAGAGAGCCTTAGTTCCTAATAAATTTTTGTCAAATAAATCTAGGTAAAGTCTGAGTAGCAAAGCAATGACTCAGGACCATTTCTAGACTCTTAGGACTGACTGCACACCCCAGACAACCTGTGGATGTGTGAGTCCCTACAGCAGATCTCAGCATGCTGGCACCAGGCAGAGGGTGGCTGGACTGCCAAATGCATCCCAAATGGAAAGGCAACTCACTTGTCAGAATAACACATCCACTGCCAATAGTGAAGATTTGATAGCTAGGGGTGGACCTAGCTGTTCCAGAGGAGGTTATTCCTGTGGAGATGGGATTACTGAAATATCCACATGTATTGTTACTACTTTTACTATGTAGTCATCAGGCCAAGAAGAAAAGCTGTGTAAAGATTTCTACTTCATAAATCCTCTCTGCTTGTTTGTTTCCTTTCTACATAAATCCAGCAAGGACTCTTTTTTTTTGTTTGTTTTGCTCTTCTTTAAATGCTGATACTCTTCAATCACATGAGGCCCTGATTTTGCCTCAAGTCACTGAAAGCTGCAATAGTGTAAATGCAGATGTTTTTAAGAGTATTTCTATTCACTAGAGACTAAAAGGTATCTGTAAACCCGCATAATGTATTGTTTTAAATCAGAATTATGCTAGACTCCAATTTTGTCTAAAGCTTCTAGAAAGCAGAGAATTTTGTGTTTTCTTATACTTAGTAGTCTAATGGGATTCTTTGAGTGTTTGAAGTCAAATGGGTCTGGGATGATTTCTTGAGTAAACACAGACTTTACTTCTGGATTGAAATTAGTTTTTTGGAAACTATAATACTAGAACTATGGTATTGACACTGAAAATTAAGATAAGAGACATCCTTTGCACGGAAATCTAATGAAAAGAATTGCTATGATGTATTTCAAAATTAAAGTATGATAATTTCTTTTCATTCTTTATAACCATCACATGGCATATTTTTCCAGAGGTGCTACCTAATTATGTTGTAATTAAATGTGATTCATCAAATAGAACTGAAGACAAAACTGGCAATCAGTGAGTCTTTTTCCTTCACAGACTCTGTAAAATAGGTGTATCTTGTAATTAGTTTACAGATGTTTACTTTTGAACAAGTAAATCAAAATTATAATAATTTTCTTCTCATCATCTGGTAGAATATTTTAGCATATATATGCAGCACATAACAATGGCTTTTGTGGGTGGGGCTACCAGAAATTATCAGCATAGCTACAATAATGATAATTATTCAGAGGATTTAAAAATATAGCCTCTTACTGAAGGTAATGAATAGGACCATGTTGTAAGTCTAGAGGCAGTATAAGAAGCTTATTTCTGTTTGTGCACACTAACTGTAGCTGAAACATCATAGTGGAAAGTTTCAGGTTGGAAGGGATATTAAAGATCATCCAGTTCCAACCCCCATTCTGTGGGCAGGGAACCTTTCACTAGGCCAGGTTGCTCAGAGCCCCATCCAGCCTGGTCTTGAAGGTTGTAGTTGCAATCAAATTAATTTTAAACTTTCTTTTTTTTTTAATGTTGATTGAGTTTACTTTCCTATGTAAAGTTAAGTGAATGCTACTGGCAAACCTAATACTGCCTGACTCAGTATATTGATTAAAAATGCACCTTCTTGGGAGTATTTGTGGGCTTTCGTTGTCTTTCTGCTAGAAGGATTTGACCATGCTTTAATTTCACTGGCAATAATTACGTAGGTTTTGGGTAGCTGAGAGAAGTAGGTTGGTTTGATCCCTGGGCTGCCCAGTTGCAAAAATCTGAACAGATTTAACATCTATGTGCTGTGTACACCAAGCTGCAGTTTCAGCCCAGTGCTCTGCTCATATACAGAAAGAAGAGGGTCTGTCTGACAGTACAGTTTTGGGGCTGTCCCTAGCAGGTGGGAGGCTGCCATGCACACACTAACACAGAGCTGGTGGGCTGCAGGTCTGCCTGCTCCTCCTGCAAGGAGAAAAGACACACACTGAGATGTTTAGTTACATACAACAGCTGTAACATGGAGCCTTCTGGCAGGTTCTGGTGGCAGAATAACCCTTGGGATGAGGGCACGTGTGGAAATAGCTATCACATTTCTCTCCCCAAGAGAAGACTGAAGACAGACTGAATGTCAGAGTGGTAGCTGGCCCCTGGCCCCTCCCATCCTCATGCCTGACCCCAGCTGAGGGCAGGAGAGCCTTCTCAGACAAAAGGAACACTTTACTCAGATTTTTTTTGTTTGCTTGTTTTGATTGCTGGAAGTATATTTAGCCTAATCAAGCTTAAAGCAGGTAATGATGAGCCATCCTATTTATTTATTGCTTTCTGCTAGAAAATAAATTTCTAAATACAGACACAAGCCCATCCTATTTCTCTCTCTCACTGTGCTTCCCTATATTTATCCACCCACACAATCTGTTTGAAGGTACAACCACTTGTAGGACTCTACTTATCTTCCCAGACTTTGCAAAGGCTGCCTGGAGAAAAAAACTGTCTTTAGTAAGCATTGTTTAGGGTTTGCTTTTTTTCCCCTCTTCATTTGTTTAAAGAACATTTGGCTGAAATCTAACTTTTGTTGTTTTACAGCTATTTCTGCACTTTCAGTGGCAACAAATCATTCATTTTTGTGACAAACTATTTCCAGGACAACCTACTACAATATGACAGAAAATTGCAGCTTAGGAGATGATGAAAGAGAAGGAGCAGATGATATCTCACAACCCTGCAAACAATCCTGTTGTCATGAAAAGTACGCCTATTAATAGCTATAAAGATGACAGAAAACAGGTACCATTTACAGTTTTAAAAGGATGGTTGCTAAGCTGAAGATTTTCCTAAGGACTTTGAGCTGCTTTTTGATAGTGATAAGCCACTATCAGTTCTGAAAAATGCCTGGCAATAGGCACTGAAGCAGGAGATACACCATAGGCAGACAGGGAGCACTCTTGAAGCATAGTCACATGCAAACTGGAGATTAGGAGATTATAACTGACTTCAGTGCGCGTGAGGAATGTGGTGTAACGCCTTCATGTACCTTCAGTTTTAATTCTGTATTAATGTCTTAGTGTGAATCATTCAGATTCACACTAAGATAAACTGAAGAAGATAAACTGAAGAAGCCTCAACTTCTCTGCTGCTGAGATCCACAGAACCATTTACAAAGTTAGGGCTTTTGTTGCATACACATCTTTCACTCAGAGGAGGTGTGCTGGAGGAGGTTGAAATGTATTTGCAAAGATGACTTGCATAATAGGGTCTAGAAGAACTGGCAGGATTTTGGGGGCCATGAATGATGTGCATCCAGCTGCCCAGGCCATGATGATCTGAAACTCTGGTGCACTTTGTCTGGGACTGGATGATCATGCCCTCACCAAGCACACATAATCTTTAGTGATGACCTGTGCCTCCCTGGTATCTATTCTGAAATCTGTTTGGGGACAGAATAAAATGTGCATTTACAAGGAATTAGCCTCCTTTATTTTATGATTAACAGACACAGAAGACAGCTGATGATTACTAGTACAAGAATAGACTGCAGGTGTACATGTGGATTGTCCTTTATAATATTGTCTCTGTCATGGATTCACAGGGATACAGACCTTTAGCTAGAAAGGACCATGATGATAAATGATCTGTTGTACAATTTTGAAAAAAGTGCTTCATTTCTTTGTGCCCTCTCTGCTCATCTGTGACATCATGGTAATCAGAGGCTAAGTTCAACTTAACATTTTTCAAGCAAACTGCTGGAGCTAGTCCAGAGGAGGCCACAAAGATGATCAGAGGGCTTGAGCACCTCTCCTTTGAGGAAAGGCTAAGTGAATTGGGATTGTTCAGCCTGGAGAAGAGAAGGGTTCTGGGTGATTTTCTCCAGTACCTAAGGAGGGCCAACAGGAAGTCTGGAGAGGGCCTTTTTCCAAGGGTGTGTAGTGATAGGACAAGGGGAATGGATTCCAACTGAAAGAGGGTAGGTTTAGGTTGGATATTAGGAAGATATTCTTTATTGTGTGAGTGGTGAGGCACTGGAACAGGTTGCCCAGAGAAATTGTGGGTGCCCCATCCCTGGAAGTGTTCAAGGCCAATTTGAATGGGATTTTCAACAACCTGCTCAAGGCTTGTGGCAAGGGGATTGGAACTGGATGATCTTTAAAGTTCCTCCCAACACAAAACATTCTATGATACTGTGATTCATGTATGGTGAGATGGTTTTCTTTCATTTTCTCTTTCTGGTCATGTAAAATAATTAGTGGAACATATGTACTTACTAGTTGTACTAAGACATTAATCCTTGGTGCCTGGTTCAAGGTCGTCCTCCTTTGAAATTTTGAGTAAAGTGACTTTGGCAAGGGCTGTAATGTTATAGAGACAAACAAACTGCAGACAGCCTTGGCCTGGATACATACTTTTTGTGGAACCTTGGACAAATTATTTAGCACCCTCCCCACCACACCCCACCATTATTTCAATTTATAAAATGAGTTCAGATATTGTTTCTTTCTTGTAAGAGGATACTTTATGTTGTAGTAGAACATATGGGCTAGATTCTTAGCTCAGGATAATAAGAGATGCGCCATTGTTAATTTGTGGTAGCTGAACGTCTTTTTCCTGAGGTAGAAAATATTTATCTATAAAACCACTTTCTCCATCACTGCTAAATGTATTCAATGATTTTTCTGCTCCAGTTTTTTCTTCCTCTTCAACCATGGTATATAACTAATACTGTAAGTCCATTTTTTAATTTTTATAAATTATTTTCTGCTAGTTCCAGAAATACGAAACTTCTGAATTCAGAAAAAATGTATTGTCATAAATAATTAAAAAGAAGATTAATTTAGGCCAACTGATCATCATTTAGTGGTCAAAGGGAAAGAATCTTATTTATACAGTAGCATTTCACACATGCTTATCAGTAAACTGTTTTTAGAATATATAACTAGGACCGGCAGCTGTGTGATCACAAATAAGAGAATTTTAACTATTCTGTCTTTTATACAAAAATGAATACAATGATGGGATTATGTACCTATTCTTTCATAGCAAGAATAACCAATAAATTACCAACTACGGGAATTTCTCAGCTGGATGGGTGCAGGAAGCAGTATTGAGTTTTTGTAAGCTATTCACCTGTATGCCAACTGCCAGTCTGACACTGAGGGAACTGAGAAGCATTTTGCTCAAAAACTTTATTCCCTTGAATGAAGTTCTGGGAAAAAGTGTTGTGTGAGACCTGTACTAGTAGGGAAGAAAGACAACCCCCTGAAATAAACTATTCCCAGGCATTATTTACAACCAGAACCTACTCTAGGAGAAAATTTCTGTTGAAAGCCCAAATGATACTGTGGTTATTACAATAGCCATTTTATTCAGTGTACAAAAGGATTGCTTAAAAGACATCTTATAAAATGCTCTTCCTTGGCAAGGAAATGAGCGTTTAGAGTTAAATAGACCTGTATTTTCCTCCAATATTGTAGACAGAAATGGTGAATGTATGCAATTATCTTCATATTGCAAGCACGGGTTCAGCATGTGTGAGGAGCTAAAAAGCTCAAAAATGATACAGCACTTACATCCATTCATGGCAGGAATGTTGAGAAGGAGACAGATAGGACCCAGTCCTCAGCTGGTGTAACCTGACAGAGCTCCACTGAAATAAGTGGAGCTATTGTGATTCAGGCCAGCAGAGAAGCTGGTCGATAAGTACATTGCTTTGAGACGAACTTTGCTAAGATCATGGTAATTGTAAGTGCTGTGGATACTTTATTTTTTTCTTCAGGGCTACATATGCATTTATTTCTTCTGCAACCCACTTGGCATTTTATAAAAAAAATTAGAAAAAAATCTTAAAGCTTCTAATCTGTCAGTCCCTTTTAAGGCAAAACTCTCAGCACTCAGACTTTGCTGAGCTTTCAGGCTCATTACAAACACACACAGTGTTGAAAGGAGCCATTTACTGTGCATGTAAATTCGTGCTGAAGCTGATCACTGCTGCCAGTGGGCTGGGCTGAGTTCGCAATTCCACTTTCATGACTCAGAAGTGCACTGCAGTCTGCCTAATACCCTATAGCCCGCAGACCTGGTAGGTGTGCTTTTCGCAACCTGCTGCACATTAACAACTTTGGTGCTCCAGGAAGGTGTCTAGCTGTATGCAATTTTAAAGTAGTATTGTATCTCAGTTGGAAGTACTTGAATTTCTTTTGATCTTGCCTCTTTTCAACAAAAAGAGTGCAGAAAAATATCTGGGGCCAAAAGGTTTCACACAGAGCCTTATCAATGACAGCTGTCAATGACAAGACGTAATGGTTCTCTATGCCAGTATCCCAATATTGTCTCAGCCAACCATATTGCAGTGAAGTGTAAAGCTGTGTTGGGGAAGATTTAAAACAAAAAGGTTACATGTGCTGCTTATATACTATCCATGCTTCTGGAATTCATAGAGTTCCAAAGAATCAAAATTACTGAAATCCTGAGTAACTCAGATTTTGAACACTTCGTCATGGGTAATGAACACTTCTGATTAGACTTTTGTGCCTCTGGATGTCACTGTTGTTTTGCAGTAATATAAACAATGTTATTTGACAAAGCAACAAATGCTACTATGAAAATGGTATAATCATGATGATCTTATGTTTGTTAGAAAGTACAAGGCTGATCACACTGGCAATTTGAGATCTACCATTAATTCAGTGTAAGGGATGAACAACTGAATATGTAAAATAGTGCTTTATTCACTTTAATATTTGGTGAAAAGGAAGAACACCCTATCAACTCCTCTGATGTCCCAAAAGGCATTTCTTTGGAAGCACTTAAAATGGAATGTGAGCTTTCATTGCCCTGATGGGGTCTTGTCAGGATGTGTCCAGGATAAATATTGGTTTATGCAAGTCAGAACAAACGGTGATATGTGTGAGGAGGAGGTGGGTAAGTGTCAAGGGCCATGCACTACTGCTGCTACTCACGGCTGTTGGAGAGGAGTGGAGCTTACTTTTCCCAAGTAAATCTGTTATGCATTTGTTACAAAATTGGGAGCAAAGAGAAGGGAGGGAAAAATAATACCTTTCTTCTTTTATAGACTCTTGCACAGCAAATGGTTCTACCTTATGAAATTATTTATAAAGTTAGTGGAGATTTTGTGATTAGGAAGGGTATTTTTCAGATTCATAAATGGCTGCAATTGCCTCAGTTATTTATAATAAAGTAGGATGCAGTACGTGCAAAAAGTCTTCCTTGGAACAAAGCAGATTCATCAGAAGTTTGTAGGGCAAGTGGGGTATGACAGGGAAATAAATAAAGGAATGTACAATTTTTTAAACATCTCTAATCTTTAGTTTTTGTTGTTAATTTAATGAATGAGAGTGACTGCCTTTGGTCAGGAAGCATCAAATATTAAAAAAATATAGAAATTTAGTATTTTCATGAAAAAAATGGACATATTTCATTTTTTAATAGTCTTTGAATTTCATTTGATCTAAATCTGAATAGGAGATCTTCCTCAAAGAGGTCTAGGAAATAGTGATCAGGATATGCACTGGCATTCTCTGTTTTGAAATCAGTAGCCACTGACTTCAGTTTGGATAGAATTTCTTCTTTACAGATGGATCCCATAGGATACCACTCAGTCAGGGTCACATTTACTTTCATGAGCAATTGTTGTGGTTTAGCCCTATCTGGCAACAAAGTACAAAGCAGCTGCTTGCTTACTTCCCTCTGCCCTGGCCCCCCATGGTGGGGAGAAAAATTGGAAGACAGGCATGGGTTGAGGTAAGAACAGGTTAATAACTGAAACAAATGAAATATAATACTGATATTATTAATAATAATTGCAATAATAATACTAATGAAGAGATACAGAGGATGAAACCCCAAGAAACACAAATGATGCACATTACAGTTTCTCACCACCCACTGACTGATGTCCAGCCCATCCTCAGTGATTGGTGCCTCTCAGCCAACTCCCCACAGTTTATATCCTGAATGAGACATTCTATTATATGGAATATCCCTTTGGCCAGTTCAGCTCAGCTGTCCTGGCTCTGCTCCCTCCCAGCTTCTTGTGCCCCTGCTCACTGGCAGAGCATTGGAAAATGAAAAGTCCTTGACTTAGAAAAGCAGTGCTCAGCAACAACTGAAACATCAATGTGTTATCAACACTCTTCTCATCCTAAATCCAAAAGACAGTACTGTGCCATATATTAGGGAGAAAATTAACTCTATCCCAGCCAAAACCAGGACAGCAATGAATTAAAGTAAATCCAAAGTACTTTTTGCTATCATACCTCAGCTAGAGTAGAGCAAATTTATTAAATAACTCACATGCTGTAAAGAAGATGATATTTTTAGACTGTAAATTCCTTTTCCCAGTAGCAGGGTGCTAATGTCACATCGTGCTGTGAGGGTGGGTTTTCATTCCTTTATCTTTTTTTAAGCTTGCAGACAAATATCTTACACATTTCTTTTATGGTTTTAAACTGCTACCATTACAAGGCTGATTAATAAGGCTTTATGAGATAATTAATATGCTTTTATCTATATGAGCTTTTATCTTTATGTGACTGATTGCTACAGCAATTCTATAACATTACAGGAAGCTATTTATTTTCAAATTAGCAATGTCATCATGACCCTTTGCCACACAGCTAAGTCAAGGTTCTGGCGTGCCAGGTGCATAGAGGCTATCTCAGACTGTTCAGTGCTGGCTGTAAATTACAGGCTGATGAGTGAGTGTGATGATCTCTGTTCCTTGACGTGTATGCAGCAGTTTATTCTCCCAAACATAAGTGATGATGGAATTCTTGAACACTGAAATGTAGGATGAAACAGTCAATTTTTAAAGTAGTGATGGCAGTAGGAGTATTAATGGATATGCTTACTGGGGAAAGTGTTCGTGTGCCTGGACCAGTCCCTGAGGATTCATGTGGCTGGACCTGGGCCCTGGCCACCCAGGGACATCTCTAATACATCCAGTTGCTCTGTCCACGATCCTGTGCTAGGTGTGTTTTGGGAGGTCACAGCACCAGCCTGATGTGAATCTCCATTTTTGATTTGTGGTTCCTCCAAATCCAGTATCTGACATTTACAGGGGGAATTATTTTGAAGTACTAATTTTCTGATCTTTAAACCATCCAGCATCTCAAGTCTGTCTTTCATTTGAAAGGACTGGACCTTGTCAATACCAAGATACCACTACAAATATTTAGACTTTAACAGAAGATGTTATTTTGATGAAAATTATATTTGGATTCTCTGGGAAAAATTTAGCTTATATTGGTAACTCATCTAATTTAAATCACAAAAATAATATTATTTTGAATAATAAATATTACTATTATACTACTTATACCAAAACCCCATGTTTTTTACTCTACTGTAGTTTCAAAGTTACAGATCAATAACTTAAAAAAATTCCTTAGATTTGCTTCACAAAGAGTTTTGATTTGGATTTCTCAAAAGTACATAGAGTGATTTCTTTTAAGGTTAAAACTGATCTGACTTCCCTCCATTACTGTTAAAATACCAAATTCTGGATGATTACACAAAGGGATTAAAAACTGTAGTGTATCTAGGGGAAAACACTCACAAAAGGATGGGAAGGAATTTATGTGGTATTTGTGCAACTATCATACAAGCTTTCAAAGGATTTCTATTGTAATTCAAGATTAGTTGAGCAAAAGTTAATGGACTCTTAAAGTATTACCCAAAGCTTATTATGATAGACTATAGCAGACTCTTTTTAAAATGTTTTTTAATAATATCAGCTACAAGGTCCCTGAAGACACGATATTTCTAGGCTTAGTATTTCTTCATCAAATATTAAAATAGGTCAAACAATTTGGTTTCAGTTCCTTTTCTGTTCATGCTCCTGCTGTAGTATGCATACCAAGTAGAGTGCATTATGTAGATTTACCAACTGTTGAGTTCTCTGCTTTGTTTCATTATGTTGTTTATTTTGCAATCTGTACTGAGAGTGGAAGAACTACAATTACACACCAAGGAATCCTGATATTTACTAATTCCGTAAAGTTAAGGTCATCTTCTGTAACAATGAGGGAATAAATTAATTAATCAGAATTCAATCTTGCAGATGCAGGTAATCCATAATGAAAAGACTGAGATGAGAACAAATGACTCAACAAGGTTCTTAGTTGCATGATTAAGCTACTAATATCCTACAGTATGAGTAGCAATATATCGCTGTGGGTCAAAATGTTTGTTTCCCAGGAAATATTTGCATTTGTTAATTAGAATTTGTCCAAATTAAGGCTCAAAATTTTATTCTTAGAGCCAAGTAGTCAAGGACAATCCCCAAAAGGCAAATATTCCTCCCTCACTTTCTGACTGAACAATTTTCTACACCCCTTGTTTTATTTCTGAGCAGAAACAGGGATGAAGCATGTTTAAAGCTTAATTCCATCAATCAGCATTAAGTTATGTACAAAGTTTTGCAAGTACTAGACAGGAATCAGACCAAACAGGTCCATGTTATAAACTCAGCTTTGACTGAGTATAAAGGAATGTGACCCTTCAGACTTCTTTTATTTAAAAACTGAATGTACTAAACAGTGAATAGAAAAGAAATGTTTAAGGTAGATATTTAGAATAGAGTTAAAAACTTTTGATGTTTCAAAAATAAAGCTGCATACATTTTTTAGATATAGAACCTGGCACAAAAAAAGGATTCTTAGAGCATGATTTGCAGTGAAGACATGAAAGCATGTGATTTTATATTTGTAGTTCACCGGTAACATTGTTAAATGTCTTTTAATACCTTTTGTTATAGAGTAGCAAAATGCTACTGTCATTGACATCATCAAAAGTAAGATCTGGCAGCAGAGCTGATGCTGGGCAGTTCATAAGGTTAAGGGATAGTTTGGCATGCTTGGTTTTGATTTAAGCAATCTAATATTTAGCAACTTAACAATTTAGGAGGCTGAGTCTTTTGTTTTGAAAAATGTTGCAGAGGTGTACAGAGCAATGTCCTTGATACAGGAGCAGGATCCATGAAAGAGTATGTCAAGTATAGTTTGGAGTCGGCAGACTAAAATTATCCATGAGTCTTTGATTTAATTTTGATGCCAGGGACAATCTTTGTTCTGATATTCATCACAAAGTCTGTCAAGTCCTTGTCAAGTAAAAGTAAAATCATGTGTTTCAGTGTGCCCCTTTGCCAATACTGGCATATCATTATCTTGGTTTACCTTTCTTCTGTGTATTTGGTTATGTTTCTGGCAATTTAAAATGCTTATCATTATGATTTCAAAGATGCCTTATTGGTAATTATATATTTCAAGATGAGCTGCCAGCTCATTTCTGATGAAATTTCTGAGTATCACTTTGAGCAAACTTAGATTTATTTATTTTAGTAGCTCACGGAGGAATAAACATCATGATTATCCTCTTGTCATTCAAATAAATCTCAGATTTATTTCCATGCCAAGCACGGTGAGACAAAATAACACTCATTTTTTGAATGGTGACTATGACCAGCAAAATAAAAGTGCCATTCCTTAGGAAAGGCTGGATCCAACACCCCTGCGAGTTACTGCAATGCGTCTTTTGACTTGCAGATTTTGGGTCATGGTGTAAGAGTGAAGATTCAAAGACCCAACAGTTACAAAAACTTTGTGTCTTTTTACTGCCTGCCTTATTACATCTTGGTTGCAAATTGTGGCAAAGATTACATACCAAGAGCTTTTGTGGAAGGATTATAGTTTCTCATGTATGTGAAGTATTTTTCAAGTTTCTGTTGGCTCTAAAATAATCAATGATTGTAAGATAGAAAGTGAATAACCTGAATACTAATAACTGCAACTTCATTTTTAAATCAAATTTTAAATATTAGAAATTTGCAAAACTACTTATGCAAATGAAATTGCCCCATCTCACTGGCTATAATAATCCTACTCAATTATGTTACTGCTAAGACATATACACTTATTGAATTTAGATAAATGTGTGCAATTCTTCAAAGGCTTTGTGTAATTGCTTCTAGATTTGCCATCAGCTGTACTTGTCTTTGTGATTGTATCTGTACTTGGTAGGTTTTCATGTTGTAATTGTATGTTAATTGTTTGTGATTGTATCTATGAGATTTTTATGCAGTAATTTTGAATGGCAATTGTCTGATTGCACCTTTGATGAAAATTTTAATGTTACTTTTACTCAGCATGTACTTACCAACAAGCAAGTCACATAAACCAATATATACTAGAATGAAAATTATAAAAATAAAATGGGAGGGCATTTCCACAAAGATAACATGTTATGACTTATAAAGGTGAGTACTTTAGTAATTTATAACTTTGTACTTCAATTAATTCTGACAAAGAAAAAGTGATTGAGAGAAGCTGGTAACTATTGTATGACTCAGTAGCTTTGAGGGTATTCACAATCTTTTTGCCTGTTCCTCTGTGCAAATTCCCATATACACTCTAGCTAATTATGTCAACTTTTACAAGATACTCAGGTTCCATTGTCATTTTTTCCAAGGCAAAAACACAGCATAAGAGCAGAGCCAGAGCCAGCCCTGTAGGCAGGCGGGCATTTTCCTGAGTACCATCCAGTGGCAGCGACTCTGGTGTGGGTGGACACCACGCAGCCTTCTGCTCCTGTTAACTGGTCCCAGGAGAGCCTTGCTATAAGCCTGTTCCACCCAGGTAATTTTGGTAGTGAGTATTCTGAATGCTTTGTGTTGCCAGAGGCTCTCAGTACAGCCCTAGAGCCACCAGGTATTTTCAAGACCATATGTAAGCATGGTCTGGCTCCAAAAAGGGGCAAAGCATAGGCATATTCCATAAATTCTACTGTATGAAATATATTTTCACCCAAGCACTTATATATGGAAGACAAAAGCTAGTTTGTTGTCAGTAGTAGTAGTTTTAGAATGAAATTTTTTTGTTTGCTTATTTAGGAACTGGTTTTCCACGATTTCCATTTTCATGGCTGGCTCAACTAGAAAAAGTAGTAGATTTAAAAAAAAACTCTCTGAAATCAACAGTCCAAAATAAGTTTAATGCTTTTGGATTATATTTTACTTTATTTTCTCAATAAGTATACTTAATTTTTTTTAGCTTATTAACTTTGAGTAATTACAGACTGTCTTTTCTGTTTCATCATTCAAGGCCAGTGGTAGGGAATTCTCAAAATGAAATTTTTTTTACTACAATATTTTTGTATTTGATTTTTGATGTTTTTCTTACATGTCTTTATTTCAGATAGGGGAAGTTGAATAAACATGCTACACTCAACACATTTTCTTAATTGGTTGATGCCACTTCATTCAGATAATGTGATGAAAGGTTCTCTTTTCCCTTAGAGATTATTCATTCAGTTCTGACATTGCTTGTATTTCTAGAAATAGTGATTGGACTAATTTTTTACAGATAGCATTTTTTTTGGTTCCTCCACGTTTTTCCTCCAAACATCTTAACTGTAAAGGATAAAGGTAAAGGCCCAAGTCCAAGTCAGATGTAGTAATTCAGTGGCTAGAATTCAGTAGTAAACCAGAAAAAAAAGAATTGACCACAAGCTGTTTGTGTTCACAAATGCTGTGGTAATGAACCACAAATAGGTGAGCAGGCAAGACCAGATGCACTATTTAAATGGATTAGGTGGGGCGGTTAACTATTGTTAGGAGTTATAGCAATTAATTTAATTGAATCTCTTCTTTTGGCAGTGATCCCAAAAGGCAGACATTTAATTGCCCAGAATGCCTGTGGTAGACAAACAATTTCAGACTAAATATAATATACTTCTCATGTATTCTCTGTTTTCCTTAAGTGTGAACTATCCTTACTTTTTAAAAGGTAAGAACAATTTGGAAGCACTGATTTTATTGCTTTTGTCCAACCTGAGGAGCTCTCTAGGGTTGCCTGAGAGAGAGCATGAAAACTAAGATGGCATAAAAGGAAAGATGTGCCACTTTGGCAGGGAAAACTTCAGTATTTAGTTAAAGTAGCAAAGCAGTCTCTCCTGCGGTAAGTCCTGCTTGAATAGAAATGTCTCAAAAGACTTAATCAAAGATGTCAGGATTTATAGTTCTCCACAGTTTAGAATTTGCTCAAACCACTGGATCTTGTGAAGCTTAGCACCATGATGAATTAGAATGGTTCCCACATTTCATGGATGCCCAGAGTCTGGTAAAAGGGAGGGAATGAAATATTTGTGGCTAAGAGTCTTTCAAGAAAGAAGTGAATGCATAGTTTAAACTGATACTTTCTGAGTTGTTTATTTCTTTAACACTGAGGAAGTCAAAAAACCACCAACACCTCAAATCTCTGCACCTCATACACGTGGAATGGTTTCTGGAGTCTCCTGCAGACTTCATTAGATCGTTAACCAGTGTCTGTGTGGGGCTGTGTCCCTTCCCTGATGCTTTGCAGCCATGACATTGGGCTGTGGGAATTTTAACAAGTCAAAGGGGACTCGAAAGAATGAGAATAAGGAAGAAATAATCAGTGAATCATGGAGATTGCTGTGCTGTTGTGCTGCCTTCTAGCAAAAGAGAATTCTGAGTTTTGGTCTATTTTCAGAATCATATCTGTGTTTTACATTCTTCTAGCAGACCAGACCAGAAAGCCTTCTACAGAAGCAATAAATATCTGTACTTTCTGAGCAAGAGGGATCAATTGCTTGCTATCCCTACATGATGACTTACCCAGCTTGTTGTATAGCAAAATAATCTTCATTACAGGTTTTGAACTTCGTGTGGCTGACAAAGGAACAAAATCAGTGTCTCCATTCATCTAAGACATCTATAATCACATGACTGCTATGCAAAAATATGTGAAGCTTTAAAAAAAATTGTTAACAGTAATAGTTTTGCTTCCTTTCAGATCACTAAACCCACAAAAAGCTTTTTTCTGTAATAAGCAGATAAGGGATTGGTATTTTCCATCTGAACTATTTTTGAAGAATTTATCCCTCCTTTGCCTAATTGAAAGAGTCCTGAAATTGAACCAACATGCCATGCATAGCATTTCTCTGAGAAAAGTATCTCATGTACACTTGTTTGAAGGTCTTGAACTCCAGAGAAATTTGTATCGTGTCAAGTAAAATCCACTGTTTTTCAGGAGATCAGTAAAAGGTTTACTCATGCTCTGTTTTGTGCAGATGCCCAAGCCTCCTGCGGTTTTCTGCATTCATAGATCTCAATGTGCTCCTTGGAAAGAGGGCAGCTTCAAACCTGAGGGGAACAGCTTCTCCTTTAAACTTCACAGCTGGCTGTGCTAGGAAGCCCATGTTCAAACCAAAAATAAGCATCTGCTTGAGGAGTGTATATGTGACTGGTAATGAAAAAAAGGAAAGGAAAATGTAGGTTAAAAGCTAAGCCAGTTTGAGACTCAGTGTGGGCATTTGTTTGTGTACATCTGACAGACTTTGTACAGACAGATCTTCATCAAGAGATAAACCCTTCCAAGGCAGCTCTGTCCTAAATCTCAATGTTTACTTTCAAGTGTTTGTACTCATTTACTGAGAATAATAAAAAAATTGGCCATTTTAAGTAGCAACAGTAAATTATATATCATAGATTCATAGAATCATCTATGTTCACTGACACTTGATTACTTTATACTAATTGGTTTAGTAAGTACCAATTATATCCCTAAATGGTTTTCTGAATGTTAATATTTCAGCTACATTCCTAATTTCCCTACATATTTTGTAGTTAGAAAATGGAGCAGCAAGATTTCTCTTTCATACCTATTAGTCACCATTACATTCTCTAGTAAAGTGTTATTTCAATGTAATGATATTTGCAAACACATTTAGACTGTAGTTCTCAACATTCATGTAAAATGTTAACCCATTGTATTACTTGAGGTAGAATCAGCGTGGCACAAAACCATGAAGGAGAGAAACCATCAGGTAAAATTATGAACAGAATATGTTTTATACATTTTTCTGTGTACAACTTTGGCTGACTAATTAATGGAAGTATAAAGGCTTTGTAATGACCTTAGCTATCGATATAGCCTAATTAAACTCTAGTGCCATTTAGTAATACATCACATTACTGATTCCTCAGAATAGAAGTGGTCCCACTGGTGTTAATAGAGCTGTTTGGTTGGCTTTGTGTGCTGAAGATTCTTCTGCTGAAGAGTAATATTTTCATGAAACTTAAAGCCTTGCAGGGATGTGTCAAATCCAAGGAACATTTAAGAAATGCAAAAAATAATTGGGTTTTGAACTGACACTTGGAAATTAAATAGCAGTCTTCATTTAGTTTTGCATGGAGCTTTGCTGAATTTTATCTAAAAATAAAGCAATCCAAAACCAATATTTATGTCAAAATGTTGATATGAAATGACAATGATTAAGGCTGGACTTCTCATGCCCATCTTCTGTTTAACTTCAAGTACTAAAATTCCCAATGTTTTCCTTGATTATTTTGGAAAAAAATATACTTGTTTAACATCCACAAACAGATGAAAATGAACAACCTTTAGCTTATGCAAGTACATATTAAAAATATATACATACAATAACATGTACCTATTCTGCCCATGATGAGGCAGATGAGGCTAGCTGTAAGTGAATTTGTTCGCACTCCCATAGGGGTCTAGCTGCAGTAGAATTGAACCCTATGTGAATTAATTTATCCTGCTTTCAGGCTGCTTGGCAGCTTTTGGCACTTCTGCTCCTGTATTTATGGCTGGCCTGAGGATGTACATGCTGCATGACAGTGTGCAGCACAGGCATATATCCTTATTCAGTGTTTAAGCATGGGAGTAGTTGTTACTCTGAGTTGTCAGCTGGTTATTTCTTAAAGAAGCTGTCATGGGGATTGCATGCTGTGGAATTTACATTACTACTTAAAATATTGTGTGATTTTTTTTAGATTAAAGGACCCTGTCAGGTAAAATACACTCCACATTTTGAATTTTATGTCTTCCCTCTATTCTTAATGTGTTTTGAATTAAAATTTTTGAATTCGTGTTCCATTTGAATTACTCTCTCTGCTCTACCACACTTTGCTTTTGTGTTAATCTCTGGTACTTTGCTGGTAAAAATGTGACTTCTCTTTGTTTTAAATGACTGTGTTTTGAATTTCTGAATAAACAGTTAACATAAAAACTTATGCTAATTGTTTGACAAGAAGAATGTAAATTCACTTCCAAATTTTCCTTTCAGAAAGTCCGATGGTATTTTCTTTTTTCAAAGAAAATCTGACATTACAACTTAATGTAACTGTAAAATCTTGAAGTCTATTTTTACTGTTAATTTTTGGGTTTTTTTATGGTGAGGATACCTAAGATGCCAGTCAGAACTGAGGCACCTGTTGTACTAGATGCAAGGACTTTCTTAGCTTGTTTCCAGCCCATGAAGCATGCATGAAACAAATGAGGTACTAAACATCAGATACCTGCTAAAGGGAGTGATTATTCAGACTGACTACATATGCCCATAAGTGGTATCAAATGGTGAGGAGAGGAAAGAGTAACTTTCCTTATGTACTCACACACTTTCAGAACATGATATGATAGTAGGAGCCAAGGTATATTTTAAGGTTCTGTTACCTGAGCTGGAGGTCTCATGGAATTTGTATCTTTAAGACATGGTGCCATGCAAAGGGATCTAAAAGAGAGTTTAATGTGCTGTTACGTCTCCTAACACAGTGTAACTTGGTTCTAGAGATAATCCAGTCACATCAGCATTACACCATTAGCTGTGCTAGAGTAAAGCTTTTAGAGTCAGCCTGGATAAATCTACATGGAGCTGCATTGCAGAGTAGACCTAATGTATGTTGCTGTTGTATTTAGTAAAGAACTTAAGAAAATATTAATGGGGGAAATTCCATGTTGTATTTGCAGCAGAATGGGGAGTCTTCAATCTCCTTAATACCCTTCTGTGTTGGATAACTCCAATATTTAATGAAGCTGTAACCAAGTGGAATCCAATGGCAATTAGGTACAAAGACCCCCTCTCTTTCCATTTTAAAGAAGCCATGAGATTTCTTGGGTCTGTAGTAACTTGTCATAATACGTCTTACACTGCTTAGAAGTCCTCTTCTGATTTTTCTTTGGCTTGTCTTTGAAGTTTCTAAATCAGGCATCACTGGAGGAATAATCTCTTTTCCATTGTTTCCAAAAGATGGTGTAACTGAAAATTAGTGGAACTGAAGGGAGAAAAATTGATATCCTCAAAGGAAAAAAAAATGTGCAACAAAGTCTAAAATTAAAATGTACTGAAGCAGATTTGATATAGTACATAGTAAGCTTGAGCTAAATGGACTGCTGCCAAAACTGGGTATTACTTTTCTTAGGAAAAGGAGAGTCTGTTTTGAATTCTATGATCAACCTGGCAAAAGCATTACTTGTCATTATGTTAAAAATTATAACAAGCTTACTGCAAGACAACAGTGCAGCAAGTGGTGATTCTTGTTCACTTTCTCATGGGATAGATGGTCTGTGTGGTAAACTGGGCATTGAATAAGTACTTGCAAAACCTAAGATCTGTGATGAATCCTGCTAGTTTTTGTCTTTGTGATCTTGAGTGTGTTACTCCTCCACTGCTCTTCCTACTTGTTTTTATGTCTTAGTTACAAAGGTACTAAACTCATGGGAACAGTGCCTATCTCTTCCAGAAAGCTAAGCATGACATGTGGTTTGTTCTCTGTCTCTGTCAATTCAAATTTCAAAATCCCAGCCTGACTTGCCTCTCTGCAAACCTGTTTATGCTTTCCAACTCTTTGTGATCCTGTCTGTTCCTCCCATCTGCTCTGCTCTGCTTCAAGAGCTGCAGGGATATTAGAGGACGGTGTTTCTGATCTCAGGGAAAGCTATCATTCTGCCCTACTTTAGCTCGTGTCATTGGCAAAGTACTTTACTGTTTCAAGCACTTATTTTGATGACTCTCTTCAATACATATTTGTTTCCAGAGCTGAATAAGTCAGAGCTTTTCTGAGTCACATAAATTAACCAGAAATCAGTGAAAGGAAAGTCTGTAAAAAGAACACTCAGGTCTGGCTGGTCTGCTTCTAGTTTTCCCAAAGTGAATATTTTATGCCTAAATTGTAAAGCTGCACTGATTTATGACAGCTCTGGAACAAGACAACCTGTTTCCAAGGAACTTTGTAATTAAGTAATGTTTAATGAAGTGTGAGGCATTAAAATATTTTTAAATTCAATCAGACTAACATTTCTATTGCATCACAGTTACAGAGAGGATAAGGAGTTCTAACCAGTTCTGTAGGATTTTTACATGAAGGGAAGAGTAAATTTCCCTTTCTTTCTAAACACCATCTGAAAAAAGATGGTTTGTAAGAAATACTTGGTTTTCTAATTGAAAAAAAATCAATCTATAAACTTATCTTCAAGGATTTTATTGCTTAAGCTTCTGTTTTCAAATTATTGTTCAAAATATTATTAAAAAAACCCCAACAGATATTAGCTCTGCCTTTGAAAAAAAATATGGTTTTTAGAAGGAAATTGGGGATTAAATAACTTTTTAAAGAGGCCTGTCATATCTTTGCCAGATCCCATATCTTCCCCAACATTCTATTTAAATAGAATATAAGCTAGGGGGTTTTGTTTATTTGTTTGGGAAAAAGAGGTAATTTTCTGCTGGAATTAATGGTAGATTAATGGTAAGAGTCAGAGAAGAGATAGGGACATTATTTACATGAGATCTCCTTATAAGTGCTGGTACTAGAGATCTTATTCTAAGGGATTTATATTAATGGGATGTCATATGCAGCAAGGAATAAAACACATACTTAATGTGGGTAAAAGCACTGAAATAAAATGGAGAGAGGATTAGATCAAGCTTGCAATTACTTTTGTCTGACAATAGCTAATTTTGTAAAGTACTTGGGGAAAACAAGATTGGATCATAAAGATTTAAGCCAGCTACAGTTAAATGCTTGCAAATGAACCTTCTTAGTTTCAGTAACTTTTAAAGGATTGATTTATATTTAATTGACATATGTATACCTATGCGTAAATGCATAGATACATGCATGATTAAAAACTGAAAATACAGCCAAGAGAAAATGATGGGCCATTTAAATGATATAAACTAAATTCCTTTGAAAAAAGATCAAAAATCTGATTTGTAAAAAACTTTTAAAAAAATATCCTCTGAGATAATGTAAGTGGGTTTATTTTCCCTGAGAAAATGTAGCCAAGTATTTCTCAGTGAAGCTGAGAGGTAAAAAAAGCTTTAGCTAATAATGTTGCTCACTGCAGAGAGCTCTTGAATTCTAGATGTGATTTTAAAACTAAGGTTCAGAAGCTGATTAAGGACCAGAATCCCTGACTGAGTTTCTGATTAACATTTTGAACATGGAGTGAAATAGTCAGCCTCTGCATAATTACAAAATGTAGACATCAAAGAAGAAAAATGCCTTAGAGTGATCAATTAGATCTCCTTGTGAAAGTAAGCTTATATTTTTAAGCTGGCAGTTACAAGGGTTTTTCCAAATGTAATTTTGAGGGTTCCCATTGATAGAATGTAAACTGTTTCCCTTGGAAAAATATTCCATGACCTAAAGGGTCTTTCTGGAAAATTTTGCTGTTGCATTGACATCCACAAATCTTTCTCCCTTTCTGTCTCAGGGGATCTCTCTTTACACTTATTGGTGGCCTTTACATTCATATTAAAATATTAAGGGCAGAGTGAAAAAAGAAAAGACCTAAAAACACACAGAGTTTAAAAATATTTTAAAAGCCCAAACTTGCATACAAATAAAAACAAATGCATTAAATTTTTTTTAAACATTTGACTCATAGGAAGGGACACATTGCATTAGAAGCATAATAACTTCCTTATATTTAGTGAAAGGCTTCCTTCCTTCTTTNGTTCCTATTTTAGTATAGGGTCAAAGTTACACATTCAAATCAAATCAGGGATCAAATTTAAATTATCTCGTATCTAGACTCGTGTGAAAACTGTGCCCAGTTTTTCTTCTGCTCTGAAATCTCATCATAATATTCTGTTAAACAATTTTCTTGTTGAAATGTGTCGAGGAACTGCTTCTTACACAGTGAATAAAGAGTGTTTTTTAATTATGCAATTTGTTTATGTAAAGAAAAATGCATATTCTAGCTTAAGTAATTACATTTGCCCTATATTTGTTTCCTTTGGAGTTTAGTATGTGCATTATTCTCTCCCAGTCGCCTTAATGTAATGTATGAAGCCACACAATGTAAAAAGAAGCAAAACATACATCCACAGAAGTAGCATATTTTTTAACACAGCTATACACTGTATATTGCTTTTCATTTTTGGGTTTTATTTGCAACCATGCAACAATTGTTGCAGCCATGATCTGATTGACTTGTGTATTTAGGTATAACAATCAATGTATATACTATCTGTGCATATATTTCTATTTTTATTCTGATCTGTCATACAGGTTTGAGAGACCTCTTTTATCACATGCCCTCATGGTTTGCTTCTTTGATACTTTTCCAGTTGTCCTTCACTCCTCACTGAATTTGCTTTTTTTAGAAATTCAGTAGAAAGTACCTTGCTATATTTGCAAGATGTTAAAGAGCTTTAGACCTGCAGTTTGTGTCACAGAGAAGGTGTTGCAAATCTTGTTATGGGACTCCTCATATGCAGACTCCCACCTATTTTCTCAGACAATAGTTTTCCTATTTTTGATCTGCCAACTTCAAGATTTTCTCAACAGTCTTCTCAAATATAAAACTGAAAGTATAAACATCAGCTGTTCTCACCACATTCTTTTGACAGAGAGGTTTCATAAAGTCTGACACTTGGCTATGTTTTGTTTTTCATTTGGTGTAGGTGGTTGTGTAAATTTGTTGACAAAGACCAGGTAAAAGTGAGGTCCTTTGAATGTACCTTGAAGATGTCAGTTGCTTTCCAGTATTTCTGCTGCTTTCCAGTGGTGCCAGTGGTGTCTGAGAACATGATGTGAAAACCAGCCCAAAATACAAATGAGTAGATGTGTTTAGTGTATACTTATCCAAAATTTTAATTGTTTGGAGTTTAGGAAAGCTGACATACATTAAACATGCATACTTTTAAATGCTTCTCAGAAAACATTGATTATATTTCATAGGACAATGACTGTGTTGATTCGACACAGGACTGTTGACAACACTGTAAAATTAATGGGCATGGAGACATGTTCCACATGCAGTTTACTTGGTGTTGATACCAATATAGCATTCCTCCTGGCAAAAGTGAGCTTGGAAGTTATATGCTTTTCGTAGACATAATCACAGAAGCTCCCATTTCCCTCTGCTCTTCTTGGAAGTCATACAGGTATTAATTGACAGAAGGGAATTCTGTAGCATTAAGCATGAAGGGCTCCTTCAAGAGGAAAAAGAAAAAAAACACCAGTACGTTCTGTTTCAGCTCCATGTACAAGTGCAGTCACTTGAAGGCAGCATCTGCTCTCCATATCAGTGACTAACATGACACTTTATTTTCTAATAATGTCATTTCTGTAGGATTCAATATAAATTCACCATAAGAGCAGCTCCATCTTAAGCAGTTTATAGTCATCCATATTAACTGGAGAATTTTCAGTGATATGAGATTTTCTAAAATTTAAATGAGAGATGTCAAATCTTTTAAATCAGGGGAAACAAATGCATAACATGATGGTATGGACTACTAGACTAAACACTCAGAGAAAATTCACATCAGGTCCAGATGATTATCTGCCTTTTGCTTGTATGGGAAAGAGTGATGATATTTTGGAAGCATGGGCAATTTTGTCTAAATTATGGAGGATATTTTTTATAGTCTTTATTTTCCTAATCATAATGACAGTAGGGTTCCCCTATTCTGCTCATTGAGGAGTAAAAGGAAACAACAATCCAAATGATACTCAAACTCTTATATTTGTTTGTTCCTCTCATAATAATCTGTTATGGATGTGAAACATAAGACCTATTGATCTGACTGGGTTCATAGACATTTTCCTAACAGAATAATTCATTTCTTGAAGCACTTAGGTTTCATCCAGGAAAAGAATGCCATTCTTTGCAAATACTGCAAGATGACACAGGAAAATGTTTCCTATCTCAGTTTCAGCACCAAGCAATAGGTAGGCTGCATCTGCTGTAGCATCACTGTTAGTATTTGCTAGAACCTTGATGTATTAAACTTCAGCTTTGCTGTGAGTATCTATGATCTGTTACAGAATTTTGGAGATTGGACAAATGCATTTGTCTGAAAATAAGGGTTGAAATAGTTCATTCTTATATACTATGGAGCTTTATTTTCAGTAGGTATGTTTTGCATTTCTATTTGTTTTGATTGGGTATGACAATGTGCAAAACAGTAAGGGATCAAAATTGCTACCTGCCTTTCTAATATCTAAATGTGTATAAATATTTTGACATGAGGAGCAGAGATTTTAAAATGCTAAGCACTACAGCAAAATGGATTAGCCTTTAGTAAGGGGAGCTTCAAATTGCAAGTGCCAGGGGGTTAATGGAAAGCAGTGTGTCATATTTCCCAATTTACCCTTTCACTATCTTGTCCAAAACACCTGGGTAATGTATTGCTCATAAATTATAATTCAATAAGCATACTTTGAGTTTCAATCCTTATTCTTTTCAAAAGTTTCAAATAAACTGTACGAAATTCTAGCTATGTGGAAAAGTGCTGTGCTTTGGTTAGTGCTATAGCAACATCCCATGGGTAGAATGGACATAAGGTTGACTTGATCAGCCTTTTTGATCACCTCAGAATAGTTGAAGATCTAGAGATGCTCTAACATTTTTCTCATGGACTCATGGGACCAAGTGTATTAATTTTAAATGATTTTTGAATGATTTATTTATCTCTTTTAGTTTGCTGGGAACATAGAAACATTTTGTACGAGACTAAGTTTGAAAAATATGGTAGCTTTATTATTTCCATAAACAGAGTTTACACACATGTAACATAATACCTCGGTGATGTATGCTTAACTTGGATTTCACCCTCTCTTCCTGATGTTCTCTGACTGCAGTCCTCAGCTCTGATAGCAGACAAGCCATGGAAGATGGCTTGCAAAGGATTTACCATACCTCTTGTAGCTTTGCAGAGGGCTGTGGATGCTGTGCTGCCCTGGCTGAAACACCTCAGCCACAGAAGCACATTTGTAGCCTTGTAAAACTGGGATATAATGAGCTGGAATCAAAGGGTTAAAATACATTCCTACATCTTAAGGAATATTTATTAGCTCCTCCCATTTCTTGGGCAGAGCAAAGCTCTTTGAGAGGGAAGGTGTATTGCATATTGGTTGTGGTGGATTGCCCTTCACACAGCAAGTCTTTGTCAGGGACAGGGTTGTGTCTCCCTCTCTCTGTACCTGACCAATGTGCCAAACCTCAAGGATTTCTAAGGGCCCCATAACTTATAAGGGATGATCAGATTCTGCTTTGTGTCAGGTAACGATACTACTTTCATGTCCTGGTTCCAGACAGGACAGGGTTAATTTTTTGCAGTAGCCCAGAGGGGGCATGACTAGGATGAGAAGGTTATTCTGTACCACCTCATGTCATTGCTGGGGACAGGGAAAAGGGACTCTCTTCTGGGGAGAAGGGATTCCTGCCAGTCTAGAAAATGTGGTGGAGGGAGCTGTCCAGTGTTTTCTGTTACCAGGGAGTTTTTCTGTGTGAATCATTTATTTTCTTATACCTTTTGTCATCAATATTGTAACTATTACTCTATGTTTTTTTATCTCATTGCTGTTTCCAGTAAATTATTCTTATCTCAACTCATGGTCTTTGGTGCCTCCAGTTGGAGGGAGAAGAGAGAGTGGTGGATGGTTTTAGTGGGAGTACTATATTGGAGAATACAATTCCTACAACATCGCATCTCCCCATCTTGTTCCCCAGGAATTTTTCTGCCTCTCCACTCATCCCACTTCCCTCACCCTTTGCTAGTGCCCCACTTTGCCACTCGATAGAGTGGTGTTTTCTTTCCAGCTATAACACCAAAAAAGGACTAGGGAAATGGAGCAAGGGAATGTTTTGATCTATATAAATTCTCAAGATCAGATTCCCAGGAACATTCTTGCCAGAGAGACAGATGGTGTTGCTACCACCAAGTGTCTTGTAAATTGTTGAACAATGACTCCGAGTGAGATTACTTGCATTTCCATCTTCACATACTATGTTACTCATATCTTATAATACAAGATTTTTATCTGGCTGTTTGGTATTAGATATAGCATACAGAATTTATATATAATATTTCTATCTGCTTTTTCACCTTCTTGTATTTTGATTGATTTTTAAAATCAATCAATTTACTGTTTTACTTTCTGATCTTCTTTTCATTCTGCTCCTTTCTAAAATGAATATCAGGATATTTTCTTTGATGTTGCACTTTCTACCCTTTCTCAATTTCCTCTGCAGCTCTTCCAAGAAAAAAAACAAAATCAAACTATTTTCCTGATGATGAATTCACTAGATCTGCTCTGCCTTTTCAAAGAGCTTTATAGTATTGAATGTACCTCTCAAAAGAAATACCAAACAAACAGAGTTTTTCGAAATGAATTTAATAGTAGACACAAAGAATGCTGACAGTCTCAGTCCCAAAGAAATTAATGGGATTTTGGTCATTAATTTTCTATAAGGGCATTATTTTGTGCTAGTATACAAGAAGTTCTGATCCAATAACCATCAGTAGATGAAGTTGCATTAACTGTGTTCAAAATGAAACAGCAGTTCAAAGTTTCCACTGCAACTCACAAAAATGTCTAAATCCAAAGGTTTTATTTTACCATTAAATTTTTGTTTCAAAATGCCCTTTATTTATGTATTTTATTTTTATACACAGTCTATGTTGATTATTTTTCTGTTGTGGGGTTTTTTTCCCATTATTAGTTTATCATATCAGGAAACATCATGTTATTAATGCATCCTAATGTGACAGCATCCATATCAGAATATTAGCTCTTGAGCAGTCCTGTCTTACGTTCTGATTCTCCTGCTGTAATGTTTCTCTGGTACATATCACTTTGAGAACTCTGCAGCTCAGTTATACATAAAGATTACTAAGCCAAGAGAAAAGGGTAAAACCTGGGAATGTGGCAGCACACATGTTGAAAGGAAAACTAGAATGCCCTCAGGATCAGTGCCTCTAAACCTCTCCTTGCTTGTTATATTTAGTAATTTAAAAGTTGCATAGTATGATAGTTTTATTTAATAAATTTAAATTTATTAAATTTAAATGTGTCTTATCATGACTGGACATTAATTCTTTCTCAGTATCTTGTAGCGAACCCTTCCCTGAGTATTTATTGCATACAAATTTGGTGGCTACAGGCTGTAAGTTTCCACCATTAGGTATAGAATAAGACTCTCCTCATCAAAAAGCTTTCCCATACCAATTTTTCTGATTGAATTGAGAGATAAATTCTTTATGCTGATGTGGAAAGTGAGAACATATCACCTCATTGACCAACAGATGATGAAGACACATAACTGCACCAGGGACTCAGCCTTGCTGATGGGGCAGATACCAGTATGTACTCCAGATAATTAAAGACATTAAGCACAACTAGACTGGATTTTGCATTTTTTCAACTTTTAGTAGAAATCTACTTTCTCTGCTATTTAGCTTATAGGAGCTCATAGATCATATTCCATCTTAGCCTTTACTCTTGTTGTTGTATTTACATTAATGATACTGAAAAGTTTATCAGACATTGTTCAAAGCTGTATATAATATTATCTGTATTATATATATAGATAATATTTATTAAAACATAACTTTTTTTCTCAGGTATCTAGATCATTTTTCGTAGAGCAATTAGCTGTAGTATTTCTGTTTTGTGTTCTTTTTAACTTCATTTTTTTTTTTTTTTTTTCATCTTTTTCTGCCTCTGGAACTCTTTATTACATAAAATTCAAAATGCTCACTACATTTACTCTGTGGTATACACTAGCTTTTATTGGGCTTCTTATGCCTTGTTATATTTGTTTTGATGTTACATAGGAAATCCTTGTTTATTTTTTCAAAGCATTTTTAAAGATTTTTCTGCCTCATGCTTTATGGGCTTTTAAAGACCTTTTATATAAAAACAACAGATCTCATATTTCACTTTTTTTTTTTTCTTTTTTTCCCCACAGTTCTGGCCAGCCTGAGGATACCTTTCAAAGAATGGTGAATAGATTGAGGCTATGATTGAGAAGTTTTCATCCTTACCCTCTGGAGACATGCAGAACTTGCCAGATCACTCTGATCTTTTTCAGAAGTTTTGGAGAAAAGTAATTTTTTTTGTAATACAATTTCTGATCCTACAGAGACATACATAATTCAGTACACAGAGGAAAGAGGTGGTGACCACAGCTTTTTTTAGAGCCACTGAAGAACAAGATATACACCAAGATAACTTTTTGAACTTCAGTCTTAAAAGCGAAAGCATCTATTGCATATTATCCTTACAATTTTTTTTTAAAATTTCCATTATTTTTGACAAACTGTACTTCCACATTCCTAATGAATGGTAGGTCACTGAGTAGATGGAAACCCCTCGGTTTCTGAAGCCTCAAGGAATCTGTGAAAAAAGAAGCTTTATTATCGTCCCTCCAGATAGGACAGGGCTGTGCTCTATCCTCATCATCTTCCTCGTGTACTTTGCAATGTTCAGGGGGAAAATGAACTTAAAAGAGGCTATGAATTTAAGGCTGAAAGCCAACATTTCATGTAGATATTTCTCAGTGTCTAGAATTAGTATGTGCTTTGTTTTACCCATTTTGATTAGGGCTTCTCAGAACCACTGCCTTGGATATCTGAGGAAAGATACTTCCTGAACACCATAGACATTCAAGGCTGGACTCAATGTTCAGCAACAGTGAACCCTAAGCTGATTTAACTGACAGAGATCAGTTGGCTTAAGATAATATGAATAATATTTTTAAGCAAAAGCTGATATTTTCATGAGATCATGTGAGGACTGTGCTAGTGCTTAAAGCAAAGAATAATAGATATTGTTAATAAAGTGAAACAGAAATAGAAATGGAATTATGGAATGGTTTCCATTGTGCTCAACAAAGAGAAAATGATTACTTGTGTAAACCACAGAAAATGTTATTATAATTATCTGTCATGATGATGCAAATAGTTTGTGCTGGCCACAGTATTCAGACTCACACAAAATTTTCTTGTTCCTCACATCCATTTCCCACCATGATGAAAATCTACAGTGTAGGCAGAAATTCAGAAAATGAAATGTACATTATAACCCCAGGGACATTAGATTTATCCAGAAAAGTAATCACAGACCAGAACATTATTTATATGTAGCTTGCATGAGACCTTAATAAAAGAAAATGACACTACAGACAGAACGAAGTTTGCTTTAAATTAGAACTCAAAGATCAGCATTATGTCCCAGTTTTAAATGGAGGAGAAGAGAAACTGTTATCATAGTAATTCTGAGGATTTGAATTAAAGACAAATGAAACCAGCAACCCAGGATTTTTACTGAGACTGCTAAATTGCACTCACCAGTGACAAAGATTATCCAGGACTTGGTGGCTCTGACTGTAACCACTTTGAGTAGCATTGGGACTGCAGCTATAGTAATGAAGGACATATGAAAGTGAAGTTCAAATTTGGGATTTTTTGTGGTAGTTAAGGTGTGTAGCATATGTTGAAAGTAGTCATAGGTGTGTAGCATATGTTGAAAGTAGTCATAGTAACAAGGTTTTGTAAGTGCTTTTTTTCCATGTGTCACCAAATATTGCTGAGATTAAATGGAAAAATCCCTCTTTACATACAATGAGCATCTGATCACTAGCAACATCAGTGTCTGTTAAGGCTTTTTTTCTTATAAACACAGGGGAGCCCTGCTACAGTTATTTTTATGTTAAATACAACGTGCCTTGTCTAGCAATGCATGTAACTACATGTTTACCTTTCAAATTTCACACCTCTGTTGTACAGAATCAAGGCCTCAGTGCACATTTATTCAAAACTCTGAAATCATGGAGCAGTGGCACCTTGATCTGGTAAAAATTTATGTGTGTCAAGGCTCCAGAGCTTCAAGGCATAAGTGTATGGTTTTAAGGTTAAGTTTGCATCGCTCCTGCAGTTCACATGAAAAACCGTCCCAGCACCACTGGCAAGTGCAAGATATCAATCATTCTGCTTCACATGGGGGCACAGGAGTAGGCATGTATGTGTGAAGCTGAAATAGCAATTCTTCCCCTTTTGACAGCCCTAGTAGAAGTATAACTCGAATACTATGTCCAGTTTTAGCATATTTTTCCACAAGGCATGGGCCTTTTAAGCAAGTCACAAAATAATGGTCAAAGGTCTTAAAATTGTGTGTAAACAAATATTAGAAGAAATGAGATTGTTCATTTTAGAGAACATGTCGGGAAGGCAGAGTAACCAATTTATGAATGTTGCTACAGAATAAATGAAAGTGAAAAATAGTACTTTCCATTTGCAGGATGAGGGACATATAATAGTCAATTCAAAGAAAACAAAATATAGATTATAAAATAAAAAAATTATAAAAACAGCTAAATACTAAAGTAAATTGACTAGGAAGGTTGTGGAATCTTCTGCCATTTAAGGTTTCAAAAGACAAGCTGGATAGATGTCCCTCTGGTGTTTATGTGGGGGAATAATTATGAAATAGTAATTTACTTCCCAAAATGATGTAGGTTAAGAAGTAGAGCTCAAGTGGAAAAGCTGTGTGATTTTGTGCCAGGCCAAATTTCAGCAGATACAGCTTTAGCATGTGTATGGTTTGAATATACATTGCTTGCCTTTTCAGGATCTGTAGGTTTTGCTGATTATGTTTTTAAAATTTCCTTATAAAAGCAATGTTTCAAATATACACTCTTTGCCTATGCACAAAATATTCATAAGCAGAGCTGTTCAAAGTGTACTCTGAAGAAAAAAAAGGCCCACAGTCTGGTTGGGCTTTTAAGTGATCCTTAAAGTTTTAAATTAAGTTATCCTGCAGTAATACTTGGGGAGGGAGAGGGAGCACCGAGACCATGGTGACTCTAAGGAGCAGGTGGGGACTGGCAATGTGGTTCAACAGTGGAGACAGGCTAAAGCTAAGGAAAGAAAACAGCAGCAGTGAGCTTTTGCAAAAAATGGGGGGCTATTGGACTAGGTTACATCCCATGGTCACATCTAATTGTAGGATGCATGAACATTTTCCATTAAAAAAAGAAAAAACTTTGGGAAATTAATTTGGAACTGTATAAGTAAAATATTAATATTGTACTTCCTTTCATTTGGAATCGTCAAGAAATACAACTTTATAGAACACTGCTATTTATTACATTTTCCTTTAAAGTAAATATTTTAAAAGTAAAATACAGGCTGTTAAGCCTGCAAAAAATTACATTCTAAATTTATTAGATTTTGTAGGGTGCTTCTTCATTCCATATTATTAGAGAATAAATTCTACCAAGAAATAGGATTGCAAAAATGAGGACTTTTGGCAAAAAATTGCGTTGTTTCATTTTTAAATCTAAGCTGTTGATATGTATAGATATGTCCACAAATACTAATAGCAAGGGCAAGACACATTAAGCATGTTGTTGGAGTAGTTTCCCAAAGTAATTTTGCTGTAGTCTGGCCCAAAGCCAGAAGGAAATTTATCAAATAGATTAAATGGTAAAACTAATGGTAGCAGTTCAGACCTCAGTCTTAAATGGCAAATAAAGGTTCCACAGAAAATTGGAAAGTTCATCTGTAAATGGTGACTACTTAAATATGCAGTAAGCCTACAGCAGCCCTTTAATATAGCTATAATTAAGACATATGGAGGAAAATGTATATTCACTCTTTCAGCAATAATAAAATTCAGTTGATGTTTTCAATAAATAGCACTGGTCAGTGTCAAGGAATAAGCAACAGACAGATTTCTTTAATAAGATGATGTACCAAAAGATTGTGAGATCACATAAGCTCCTCCAAGTTGATTTTTTCCCCTTACATTTTAAATCACTTCTAGTTTCTTGCCATTTCTTTTCTCAAGGATACCAAATATTTCTTTTTCTTCTGTTTCTGTTCTGTTCTCCATCATTCTTAGGTGAAGACATTTGATCAAATTTATTGTTTGCTTTGTAGTCACTTCTTTGACCCTTAAAAATTTCCACTAGAAAGTCTTATTTGCTGTAATGGGAGCATCTTTTAGGAATGATGCAGTTTATGAGTTACTGCCAGGAATGTCCTTGGGCATAACTCTTCCTCCCTTCCATATTTGCTCAGACTTGTCTTTGGACCCCCCAAACAGAAGACTCCGGTCCTTGTTGGCCTTGTAGCATCTCCCCCATTGTCCTTCTCCATTCCCAGAACTGGGTGCTACTCTTTTGGCAGTACTGAAAATCCTGCCAGGTTTCCCTCCTGCAACACAGAGAACTAAGCTAAGTACTCTGCAGATTCAGGTTCCAGATTTTATCTGCCAACTATCATCTTCATCTTTATAGATTTCTTTTGCTCTGTACTTTTCTTCTCCCTGTGTCTTTCTGATTCTGTCTTTCTTTATTGAAGCTGTCTTTTTTTGGCACCTGATTTCCTTTTACTGCATCCTATTAATATTCTGATTTTCCCAGGATGTCTGGAGCAGTAAGGATCTTTAAACTGCATCTGAGCTTAAAAAAGCAGGGAGAAAACAAAAGTGATGAAGACAAACTGGATGGATTGAAGCGACCTTAGTACCAGGATACTGGAAATACAAAGAACTGGTAAAAAATGTTGAAATAAAATACTAGAAGTATGACTGAGTGATGATGATGTTTGTCAGAAATTCTCCTTGGAACCAAGTCAGCTAGTACTGAAATTAATTTTGCTTCAGTGGAAACTGGAATAGACTTTTTGCAACCTACCAAAGAAAATTCATTGGAGGTTTGGTGAAAAACTGTATATATTATATTGCAATTCTTTCAGAGTCTTGTTAATATTTATAATACTTTTTTTTTATGTTATTCTGGCTGTTTTGGTTTTTTGGTTTTTTTCAGTCTTTGCAGTTTTTAGCAGTGATAGCAAAGGAATTTGTCTAAAGCAATGTCACTGTTATTATAGTTGGTGACAATATTTGCATTTGGAAAACTTTGTTTTGTGTCTCATATGTGTGTAATGATGTATCTTGAAATGTCTGTGATATGTGGATATACACCTGCATTGTCTGCTGACAAATGCACTGCACATGAAATATTTCTTCTCTATCATAAAGGGGCTGATTTCAAAAACTATAAAAACCCCATAAACATTCCTATGGTATTATCTCTGAGAGGCCACTTTATTTTTATGTTCTGCCTCATATGAGGCAGAAACTTAGATTTTCTTTGCGCTCTTCTGTTTGTATTGTGATCTGTCATTGTTATTCTGTTGTGAATTGAGATGTCTGCTGCATAACACCAGTCAGAATGCAGGGTGTCACTAAAAGAAGTAAAATGGAAGTTTGCCATTCAGGGAGAAGTGTCTCTGAATCAGAGCCTTGCTTTTATTTTGAAGGCAGTGAATTCTGAAGGTTAGTTTTATGTGGATAAACTGTAGGTAATTTGAACATGCTACAGTTGGAGACAAATTCTTACATGGGCAGTAGAAAAATAAAAGAAGAGGATCACTAATAATTTAAATGATGGAAGATACTTTGATCCATACAAAAAAAAGAAAAATGAAAAGAATTGAACCTTCAGCTGCTGTGAAATGGCTTTTCTTTACCGATGTCATTTGAAAGGGTTTCCTTTGTGTAATGTGAAGTTATAGGTCAGAGAAGTTTTAGTTTCATTCTTAAGGTTTCATGTTGCTATTGTGTATGTACTTCTGGACCAATACTGGAAGTTTAAGCATTTGAGGATTGAATAAACGAAAATTGTGTTACCTAAAAGTGTAGCATAAGAAGTGCTGCACCCCATGCAATGAGGTCAGTCACCATGAGAATGCTATAAATTTCATAACCGTCCTCATCATTTTTGGATGAAGTGTGAAGGTTTATTCAGGCCTACTCACATGTCTAGTAAGGGAGCAGTGACAAGCAATTGCAAGGGCGGCATTCAGGGGCTTCTCATCTCAGCTGATGTTTGAATATAGCTCCACAATGTTTTGCCACAAGTTAGAATAGAAGGTGTAACAATTGGTCTGCTAATGAAAAATATCTTCTTGATTATCTTGTAATTAATCTGACCTAGATAATGTGATAGGAATAATTTAGATAGAGCTTAGTGCTGATCGAGATGAAGAGAGGGTCAGAAAGAGGTTCAGAAACCCTTAGGGGTTTTTTTCTGGGGGAAAGAGACATCACTTAGAGGATGTTTTCATGTCTTTGTGTGATACATTGTGTACCTCCAGTGCTTGTGGAAAAGTACTAATAGATAGATGAGGCATTTTAGAGGATATGTGAAGGCAACATAAATTGAGTAGGGAATGAAATACATGCAGAAGATCCAATTACAGTTTTTCATTCCCTAAATATAGCATTGCTGTTGCAGAAATACAGAGGAATTGGCAAGGTTAATTGGTTCAGAGATTGAACAAAAGGTTTCTGCTTGAAATATGAATCTTTGGGTCAGCTGGCTGGATGGCCAGACTGTAAAGTCATAAATTTTAATTACTCTTGCTCCTATGGAGTTTGTAGAAGACCTAATCCCAATTTCTTTATGCACCAGAATGTCTAATGACTTCTGTACAAGTGAGTGTGCAGAGAATGCACAATCAGACCTGGAATGATTATACAGGGTTGGATCTTGCTACTGTTTTCTGTGCTATGAACTGACTGTTGATTTAATTTAACCTGGAAAAATTATGTGACTGAATTGATTAGCTCTGCAATTTTCTGTGCACTGCACTGTGTTCTTTCTGTTTCTTTCAGCTCAAATACTACAATACAGTTTTGTCAAGGTTTCATTAGGATGACTTTTCTTGAGGACTGAGTTATTAAGTCATGCTAGCAAAACAGGGGAAAAGAAGAGTAACCTAAATTCTGGATGTTTAACCATTGTTTACATGAATATTATTAGTTTTCCCTACACAATCAAAACATTTTATGCTAATATGACTGCATAACTGTGCTATCACCATTCCTCCTTGTATTGTTTTCTCTAGGAACTTTTTGTCACATAAGGAGAAATTCCATGCGTTTTTTAAGACCAGAGCAGATATTGCAGATAAAACACATAATGGAGAGCTGGAGTTAGCAAGCTGTTGGGCTGATCATCATCACCTGCAAAAGGGGCATGATGTGTTTTTGCTGGTAATCACTAAGGTGCAGAGGGGTCCTGAAATATCTGTGTTGTCATCTACAATTCCCTGATTTTTGCTTTAGCATTTTTTGCATATTCATATCTCTTTTTTACCACTTGATCCCTTGGGCTTGTCATGGGACTGTGAGGGCCAGTGGCTCTCACCACCCCACTGAAGAGAAGGGCAGCTCCACAGTTGTCCCTCACAGCTTAGCAGTCTCCTCAGAGACCAGAGCCAAGGCTGCACAGCGGGGCCACACCAAAACGAGTGTTGGATGACAGAGAGATGAACACCCAGGAAAGGGGAAGATTGCCGTGCAAACCTCCAAGTTGTTGGCAGGTGATAGCTCTTATCTTCCTCCCTGCCACCTGCCCTTGGAATTTGCTTGTGATCAAACCTATTTTTGAAACTCGGGACAGTTTAGGGGGCATTTGCTAGAGGTGGATATTGGGTGTCACACCCGGCACCCATGATCTGCAGGCCCCTGTCCATCTGCGTTAGAAACACACTCGCTGCAGTCACCGCACACGGGCTTTTTATTTTCTCCATCTAATACTGTAAAAGTGGCTTTCATATATTAATGTACACAGCTTCCTCTTTCTATGACATCTTTAGAAGTTGTTATTTATATTTTACTTTTTTTTCTCTTTCTTTTTCAGGAGCATTCTTATTTCAGGCAAAACTAAGTAGCATTGACTGTTCCTGAGGTTGCCAAGCAATCTCCTTGATACATACCTTTTTTCAGTTACTTATAACTCAGCCAGACTCTAGCTGTTTGTGATGAATTTTTCCATGCCAATTTCTGCCTCCAGCTGAATCTTTGCATCAAAATATTTCAAGCTTTTCTGAGAATGATGCTAGGGCAAAATAGGTTGTTTTGTTCATATGATTCAGAAGCTTTGCTTTGAAATACTAACATATCTTTTATTTGAAGGAAAGAGAAGAGATGTGGAAGGAGCAGAAAGACTGCAAAATATGAGATTTGTGTCTTTTTCTTTACAAAAAAGCTGATGGACCAAAAGTTCAGGACAGAGGCTCAGATTTTGGAAGATAGAACCTTGGGAAGGTATATTGGGCAATCAGGAAAATGTCCAAGGAGTGTGTTTGTGAAGTTGCGCCCAGGAATGAGTAGGGGCATAATGTGACAGATCAGGGACCCAGAACAAATAGACCTGTTGTCCAAGGGAGAATTTGGAGCCAGGCATCTGAGGGAAGCAGGCTGTTTAGGCAAGGATACTGAGATGGGAGCAGCCTCTGGAGTGCTGGGATACTCATCATGGGCTGGGAACATGGCAGCTGGGATTTAATAAAAACACTTTCTTGTGGGGTTTCACTGCATGATCACTCACTACTTTTCCACAGCACCCCAGTGTCATTCATTGTGCAGAAGGCATCTCTCCATGCAATTCTACATTCTGTTAAGGAAAGGAGAGTCTTGTTTGCAGGCTGCTAATCTCCTTACTTTATTTATGTATTCAATTTAATAAGCTGGAAATAGTCACAAATGCCACAGAAATTGTGCAGAATCTTGCAATCCAAATTTTCTGCAGTAAAAACAAGTTAATGTAACAAGCAGTGAAAACAAACTCTGCCTTCTAATGTCACCCAGAGCCCGAGGTAGCATTGGAACTGGTGTTCAAAATGAAGACAGTGCTAGAAATCAATCTAAAGCAATTCTAAGATTCTAATTAAAATTCATTATAAACAAGAACAAAAGAGAGGATTTTTTTTTTTTCTGTTCACAATTCTCTCATGCTCTCATGCTTCCTTTGCCTTCTTAGGGATGTTTTCCTCTTTCTTATTTTATTCTTCTGCCTCTTATTTAAATACAGAGACTGATTTAACTAGCTGAGATTTCATCTTTTGTAACAATACTGTGACCCGTGACCAGAAGGGCAGCTAACAGCACTGACTTAAAGAACCTGACTCTGGCATCTGCCCAGTCTTGAAGGGGCTGGTAAGACTGTGTGATGTGTTTGTCTTTCTTTAATAGTAAGTTTGTGAGTAGGAGTCTACAGCTTCAAGTGAAAATATTTTTTCCTTTTCTTTCGTCTTCAATTTCCTTTGCAACATTTTTGTCCTTCCTCCTAAAAATAACAGAATAATTTTATTTTTTGTTCTCCAATAAAGAATAGAATTTCTGTAAATTGATCAAGCAGGAAATTTTCTTTCTGAATACTCTATACAGTAAAAATAAGGGAATAAAAGATACTATTAAAAAGAAAACCCTTGGTAAACAAGTACTCTAAAACCTCTGTATTCACTACTTGAGCATTTTTCAACAACCTAATGCTGTACTATCATATGGTCATTTGACACCTTTGACCATTTAGGGCCATTTAGTCCTTCAAAGAAACACAGGAAGAGAAGGAATAGCAGTCAGTTAAATCAATTGAATTGTGCTCTAGAAATCTGGAGTTTTGTTCCTAGCTTTGTCAATTGATGCTTTCAATTAATGAAGAGATTAAAAAAAACTCCTTTTCATTTACTGTGTAGTCTTTGGTTGCTGAATGTTTGACTCTATATCCCAAGAGCTGATCTGCACATGTGCTGAGTGTCTCCAGTGTGATTGAAAGTGATGTAAAATGCAGTTTGAACATTTAAACATCCTATATAATATTAAATTGCTTTGAAAAATGATGACCTCTTTCACAGTTTGCATTTTGTTCCTCTGTTCTGTGTTTTCTCATTTGTAGGAATGAAGCTAATATTATTTCCTCTATCTCAGATTCATTCATCCTGGTAATGGCCAGTAACAAAGACAATGATTATTCAGAGTCAATTGTAATTTTCTGCAGCAGGTGAGATGCATCAGTGGGCTCTGTCTTTTCCTCATAGGGTATGTCCTTATTTCAGTAACAGCCATCAGCATCACCTTTTTTGATAAACCCAGGCAAGACAAGTGACACATTAAATTGCTCTACAGCAGATATTTTATTTTGTGGATTTGCAGATACCCAAAAATTTTCAAGCAGAAGTACAGATATGTGGACTGAACCAAAACCTTTTGAAAAGAGAAACTTCCTTGCCTTTGCTTACCCTTCATGGATGCATTAAAAATTGTTGACAGTCTTGCAGAGGTCTCTGGGCTGCAGCTTAAAAGCAACTTTATAGACACTGAACTTTCTGACTCAGCTCTCTGAAGACATGATGTTTTCACTGCTGATATCTACATTGTACAAGTTTTGGAGATAAAAGGAGATTTTTATGGAGCGCTCTTCCTCCTGGACATTCAACCTGCTTTAATATCTTTATTTTTAAACTACATTTGGACTACTTTTATGTTCATTTAGTGCATCTTATGTTCGTTTAGTTGTCCCATTAGAAACAGAAACATATAAAATGAATATTGGGAATTCTACACAGTATAAAGAATCAACCCTAAATATAGCTTATATCATATATATATATATATA
>VZTH01016163.1:0-14544 GCA_013397815.1 Aleadryas rufinucha
ACCACGTGCTCTGGGATGACCCTTGTTAAGCAGCAAGGTTGGACCTGTGAGAGATGAGGTGGTATTTTGCTGAAGCCAAACAGTTAAAAAGTTCAAGAACGAAACTTGTTGGTTCTATGTGTTGTTTGTGGTTTGGCTTTGTTCTGGTTGGTTTGTTGGGTGTTGCTGTGAGCTGGGAGAGGGGCAGGGTTGAAGACCTGACCAAAAAGGAAGTAGCATGAGAGGGGAGGGGACAGAAAAGTAGGTGGTCAGGAGAGAATGTAAGTTCCCAACTACTCAGCCAATGGGAAAGGGGACAGGAACCACCCTGGCTGGGGCAAGGGTATAAAATGTAGCCATTTGGTTGGAGTGGGTGGGTGTTTGGCCCTTGGGGGAGAGAGACACACACCCAGCTCAGCGGAATCCTTCCTAATAGACGGTTTTGTTTTGTTTTGACGACTTTGTCCCCATGTAATTGTATCTAAAAGTTAGTTCATTTCTATCAATTTGGGGAATCATCCGGGATCCTTGACCTCTGATCCTGGGAGGTAGGACAGCGGGAGGAGGGGAGGCGTGCCATGCTGATTTCAGCAGCCCTGACCTGTTGTTGTGCCCCGTGAGGGCTGCAGGTGAGACCCGGACAGGGGACTCTCGAAACAAAAGAGGGTAGAGGAAAGGTAGAGAGAGAGAAAAGGCAGAGAAAGAGCAGAGTTCACGCACGTCATCCGGTGACACCCATGCACAGGACCCAGGTAAGAAATTGCCTGTCAAGTATTACCTGGGTGGCTGGGAGAAGCAGGACTGAGTGAGTGTGCTTGAGATGCAGAATTGCCTGTAAAGCAAGTGTGGAGTCCTTCTAACTGTGGTTTCATTATCCCACAAGGGGTGCGGCCAGTGAAGGGACAACTGAGTGGTTCTGAGAGAAAGGAGTTCTGCGGGGAGTACTAGGAAACAGGCAACAGCTGCAGCAGGAAGGTCAGGAGGAGTGGAGAGGGACATAAGGGCTCCACTCCGAGCATACCTCCAAACAGTGCCTTAGGCAGGATGCTCAGGAACTGGGTACAAGAGGAGCTGGCTTGTACTCAGGGGCTGGGGACAAGAGGAGCTGGCTTGTATCCAGGGGAAGGATCAGGGATAAATGATCCAGTATTGTATGTTTGACTGCAGGAAGGAGCCTATTGGATCAGATCTATTGTATTGGCTGAGATATAGGTCGTCGGATGAATGGGTATGTCAGGCATGGAATTTTTATGTAAACTTGAAAGAACCTCACAAGATAGAAGAGAGAGATTATACTGCTTGCTGGAGAAAATATTCATCCATATTTATGACCAAGAACTTAAGGGAGCTTAAAGGGGAGAGAAAGAGGGAAAAATGGGACCCCTTAGACCATCTACCCCCTCCCTATGTGCCTGACAGGGGACCAAATGGTCTAAATTTAGAGGAAGAAGCAGCAGAGCAGCAAAGGGACGATAATGGCAGGGCTGGTCCCTCTAAAAAGGCAGAGTCACATGGCAGGGCTGGTCCCCCGAAAATGGCAGATTTGTGTGGTGGGGCTGGTCCCCACAAAATGGCAGGCCCATGCAGTGGGGCTGGTTTTACTGAAAATCTCAAAATAGAACAGACCAGCTGTCACAGAGGACAAGGACTACAGAGCTAGCACACTTGAAGAGAGATGTCCAAAACTTCCCTTCCAAGTACCACCTCGGATGCTAACACAAATATGTCCTTGTTTCCCCTGAGAGAGGTGCCTATGCATGGAGCACAAGGAGGGGGGTAGGGTTTGTTAATGTACCTCTAAACAGTATTGAAGTAAGAGAATTTAAAAGGGAAATGAGTCATATACTAGAGGACCCCTTGGGACTAGCAGAACAACTGGATCAATTCATAGGCCCAAATATTTACACGTGGGAGGAAATGCATTCTATTTTAGGAACACCGTTTACTTCAGAGAAAAGACAAGTGATAAGAATTGCAGGAATAAGAATATGGGAGAGAGAAAATCCACCCGATGTTCAAGGGAGAATACCCAGTGAACAGAAATTCTCCCTAGTAAGACCTAATTGGAATCAGAATTCAATCGAGGCAAGGAATAATATGTCCAATTATAGAAGATTGGTGATAAGGGGAATTAAGGAGGCAGCCCCAAAAGGACGGAATTTTGAAAAGGCATTTGAAAATAAACAGCAGCAAGATGAGTCACCCACTGCCTGGTTAAAAAGGCTCAGAAAGAATGTGCAGCAGTACTCTGGAATAGATCTTGAAAATGCTGCAGGCCAAGAACTATTAAAAGTAAGTTTTGTTACCAAAGCATGGCCAGACATAAAGAAGAAATTGGAAAAAACAGAGGATTGGACTGATAAAGAATTAAGTGAATTGTTAAGGGAAGCCCAAAAACTTTATGTGAGAAGGGATGATGAAAAACAGAAAAATAAGACCAAGTTAATGGTGGCCACTGTAGACCAAGCAGTAAAACAACAAACTGGAAATGAGGCTGGGAGAGGCAGAGGAGTGGCCAAGGGAAGCCTTTGGCCTAACCTTAGGAGACCCCAGGGAAGAGGATGGGGGATGACCACCTGGCAGACAGGTCTCAAGAAATATTTCTATTGCGGAAAAGTGGGACGTTTTAAAAGAGAGTGCCCAGAAGTACACAGAGTAGTAGTTCCAAATGATGGAATCAGGAGCTTATGCACAAGATTAGAGGTGTCAGGGGGTCTATTTTTGGGGGGTCCAAATACCATGAAAGCCCTTGATAAATATAAAATTAGGACCCCAAGAAAAACAGTATATGTTTATGGTTGATTCAGGAGCTGAGAAATCAAGTTTAATTAAAAATTAAGAATTCCCCTGTGCGTTTGTGTAAAAGAGACCAACCAAACCAGAATAATTGGAGCAAAAGGGGAGGGATTTCATGCCCCCATAGTAGAACAAGTGAAAGTTTTAGGAAATGGTAAAGAAATAACATCTAGTTTTGTAATAATACCAGAGGCCAGCACCAGCTTGCTAGGGAGAGATGTACAAGTGCAATTGGGGATTGGTGTAATTCTAAAGGAGGATACAAGGGTAGTAAAACTATTTAAATTGACTATAGAAGATGGGAGGGAAATAAAACCGGTGGTGTGGGTGGCTAAAGATAATAGAGCGGGGCTGAATATCTCTCCCTGGAAATAAAATTGAAGGAAGGGAGCCAACCTGTCCATGTGAAATAATACCCTATATCTTTGGAAGGAAGAAGGGGATTACAAAATATAATTGAAGAGCTTTTAAGGGATGGATTGTTAGAACCCTGCATGTCCCCTTATAATACCCCTATTTTACTTGTCAGGAAACCAGATGGACATACAGAGTTGTTCAAGATTTGAGGGAATTAAATAAACTTGTTCACGTATGCCACCCGGTAGTCCCTAATCCATATACTTTACTAAGCAAGATTCCCCATAATCATGTGTAGTTCAGTGTAATTGACTTGAAAGATGCATTCTAGACATGTCCACTAGCAGAAAACAGCAGAGATATATTTCCCTTTGAATGGGAAGACCCCACTTCTGGGAGAAAGCAACAGTTACGATGGACCTCTTTACCACAGGGATTTACATAGTCTCCAAATTTGTTTGGGCAAATTCTAGAACAGGTTCTTGAAGAGTTTAATCTAAATCCAGAGGCAAAATTGTTACAACATGTGGATGATCTGTTAATATCAGGGGAAGGGAAAGAAAAAGTCCAAGATGTCACAATTAAGCTATTGAACTTTTTGGGAGAAAAAGGACTAAGAGTGTTTAACAATAAACTGCAATTTGTGGAGAAAGACGTAAAATATCTTGGGCATCTGACAAGTGAAGGGCAGAGGATGATAACCCCGGAACGTACTTCTGGTATTGTTGCTATGCACCTTCCTAAAACCAAACGAGAAATAAGAAAATTCTTAAGTTTGCTTGGATATTGTCACCTATGGATTGAGAATTATATGCAGCATGTGAAGTTTTTGTATGAAAAACTACAAGAGGAAGGGCAAAAAGTTGAGTTGGATAGGTATCAGAAACAGCAATTTGAATGTGTAAAAAAAAAATTAATTCAAGCACCTGTTTAGCACTGCCCTCCTTAGGTTGCCTCTAAGGTTTTCTCCATAGAAAAACCATTTTATCTCTATGTCAGTGTAGAAAAGGGGACAGCTTATGGAATATTAACCCAAGTGTGGGGAGAGCAGAAGAGACCTGTGGCATACCTTTCAAGAATGTTAGATCCAGTATCCCAAGGACGGCCCACCTGTGTTCAAGCAATAGCTGCTTCAGCTTTATTAATAGAAGAGAGCAGAAAATTAACTTTCGGGGGTACTTTAATTGTAGCTACTCTGCATACGGTCAGGACAATTTTAAATCAAAAGTCTGGGAGGTGGCTGACAGATTGTAAAATTTTGAAATATGAAACTATTCTAATGGAGAAAGAAGATTTGGCATTAATCACAGACAAAAGTTTAAACCCCTCTCAATTTTTGTACTGAAAGGCAGGAGTAGAAATCCCTGAACATGACTGCATGGAGATCATTGAATATCAAAAAAAGGTTAGAGAGAACCTACAAGAAACTCCCTTAGTTGAAGAAAAAAAATCTTTATTGATGGATCATATCGGTTTCTAAATGGGAAACACTGTAGTGGTCATGCTATTGTGGACGGTGAGCAAAGCAGTCTGTTAGAGAAAGGAAAATTAACTAGTAACTGGTCAGCTCAGACATGTGAATTATATGCCTTAAAACAAGCCCTGGAACTACTCAGAGGAAAAAAGGGAACTAAATACACTGATTCTAAATATGCTTTTGGGGTAGTACACATCTTTGGAAAAATATGGAAGGAACGTGAAGTAATTTCTTCCAGAGGGAAGGAGCTAGTGCATAAACAACTGGTCTCGGAAGTCCTAGAAACCCTGGGATTACCCAAAGAAATTGCAGTGGTTCATGTAATGGGACACCAGAAAGGAGGAACTTTAGAAATAAAGGAGAACTATCTAGCTGACAGGCTAGCTAAAGAGGCTGCTGGGGAGGAGGAAACAAAGATGCCAGCACTAGTGCCCAGTGGAAAGGCAGAGGAGGTAAAACTCCTGGTGTTTACAAAGGAAGAAGAGGAGCAGTTACAAAAATTAGGAGGTGAAAGAAATCAGGAGGGCAACTGGCTTTTACTGGATGGGTGTTGTGGTGGCCCAGCCCACCTCTGGGCTGAAGATACATGAGAGCATCCAGTGGGTGGATTTCCCTGCCCAGGACAGTGGATCCAAGGGTGGATCCAAGGGCGGACCTGAGGGCGGTGCCATGGCACAGAAGTCTAAGTCACAGTCCCCTGGGTGTCTCCGTGGATCATGGACTTCTCCCCTGTTCTAGAATGTTCTGTGCTATTCAGTTGTTCATTGGTTTTCCCCTTCATGTTTATGTATTCCCCCTACTGCCTATGTAATTAAGTTCTGGAAAGTTCGGTTCAGTTATGTTCCCCATTGGTTTGTTTGAATTTGTCCCTCCCTTCAAGCCTCCTAATTGGTCACCTGTCACCCCATGTCATTTCCCCATTGGTTTGTTCCTTTGTACCTCCCTTCTCCACCCCCTGTACAAAAGCTGCTGTCATCCCCTACCCGGTGCTCTTTGTGGCACTCCCTTCAGCCTCCCTGTTCTTCCAGCCCTGGGTTGGGGAATAAAGCCTGGAACTGCTGCTACAAAGAGTCCCTCTCTCTCCTTTGCTCCCGCCGCTTCGCCACATTGTCACCGACTGCTGTCAGCTCCTCGCAGGAGACACAGGGCAGGCTGCTCTCCACAGAGACCCTCCATTCAACTGTGAAGTAGCTGACAGTCCTGCCTGCCAGGACACTCACTACAAGTCGCCTGCTTGGCCTCCGGGCAGCCAGCAGTCAGCAACAGGTGGGAGGCAAATAGTGAATAAAGCAATTGCTAGAGAAATTTTAATTAGATTACATCAGGAAACACACTGGGAAATGCAAGCTTTATGTGATCAGTTTTTAAGAACCTTTCGTTGTACTGGAATCTACACAATAGCCAACCAAGTGACAGAATGATGTGTAATCTGTCAAAGAGTGAATAGAAAAGTAATGAGAAAACACCCTAGTGGGGGAAGAGCCCTAGCCCTTAGACCCTTCCAAGATATACAAATATATTAGACTGAATTCCCCAAAATACAGTGATGGAAATATCTTCTTGTAATAGTTGATCACCTTACCCACTGGGTAGAAGCCTTTCCTATCTCAATTGCAACTACCTAAAATGTGGCTAAGATCCTATTAGAACAAATAATCCCCAGATATGGGATAACTGAAAGAATCAGGTAAGGGAACACACTTTACTTCAAAAATTTTGCATTCTGTATGTGTTGAATTAGACATAAATTGGGAATTTCATACTCCATGGCACCCTCAGAGCTCTGGACATGTGGAGAGAATGAATGCTGTCCTTAAGAACCATATTACCAAATTAATGATTGAAACTAGATTATCATGGATGAAATGTTTACCTCTAGCATTATTATGGATTAGAATTGCTCCAAGAAAGGATATGGGAGTTTCTCTCTACGAAATGTTATTTGGGCTACCTTATCTGGGAAGGGAGGAGGGGTTGCCGATTGCTGAAACTAACCACTTATATCTAAGAAATTGTTTGCAGGCAATCACACCTTGTCTCATAGATCTTAGAGGAAAAGGGTTGTTACCCCAAACATCACCTCTAGACTAATATACACCAGGTAAAACCAGGAGATTGGGTTCTAATAAAATCTTGGAAAGATGATACCTTAACACCAGCATGGGAAGGTCCATTTCAGGTACTCTTAACAACTGAAACAACTATCAGGACTACAGAAAAGGGGTGGTCTCATGACACTTGAGTTAAAGGACCAGTGGAAGTTCCTCTCCAGACTTGGACCGTGGTACAAGGACATTACCTCTAAAGGTAATCTTCAAAAGATAATTTAATTGTAAACAGTCAAGGGCAATACTGGACTGACCTCTGTATTTGCCACCAGAGAGACTTTTGCTCCACTGTGGGCTGCAGTCCCTCAGGTGTTGAGCAGTGGGAATGTAAGTCATACCAGACCTTGACAGCATGATCTGAGGTTTGCTTCAAGTGCAGGCAGGCATGGATGGAACTCCTGATGGGAGGCACTGCACACAAATATATCTGCAACTTACTTTACTTGAGTTGGAGGAAACTGTGGACAGCAATGTGAACTGACAACTCAGGAACTTTTAAATAGACTGGATTTAACACCACCCTAATAAAAGACTGAATAATCTTATTTATAACTACTTTGCAAAAGGAGTAGTTTATGCTGGCCAGACAGGATAATTAAATCAAGGGCTTCGGCAAAAAAGGATAATAAAAGGAAAGGGTGGATTGTGAGAGATGAGGTGATATTTTGCTGAAGCCAAACAGTTAAAAAGTTCAAGAACGAAACTTGTTGGTTCTATGTGTTGTTGTTTGTAGTCTGGATTTGTTCTGGTTGGTTTGTTGGGTGTTGCTGTGAGCTGGGAGAGGGGCAGGGTTGAAGACCTGACCAAAAAGGAAGTAGCATGAGAGGGGAGGGGACAGAAAAGTAGGTGGTCAGGAGAGAATGTAAGTTCCCGACTACTCAGCCAATGGGAAAGGGGACAGGAACCACAGGGGAAAGGGTATAAAATGTAGCCATTTTGTTGGAATGGGTGTGTGTTCGGCCCTTGGGGGAGAGAGACACACACCCAGCTCAGCGGAATCCTTCCTAATAAACAGTTTTGTTTTGCTTCAACAACTTTGTCCCCATTTAATTGTATCTAAAAGTTAGTTCATATCTAACAGACCAGATGAGCCACTGTGGTCCTTTCCAGCCTGACCCATCTTGGGATTCTGTGGGAGCAGGAGCCCGGTGGTATCATCAGCCCCTCATCCCAGCCTGGGGAGCTGTGGGACTGTGAGGCCAGTGTGTGGCTGCTGGCCCTGCCCTGAAGGCGTTACATGGAAGATGATGCCAAGCAAGCGAAATCAGGCACAAGAAATACTCACTAAGTTTGCACAGTTTTGTTGCAACTTTGCTGCTTTCAGGTAACTTGATGTGTTTTGTTCTATGAAAAATACACAGTCACTGATAAAACTGAATGAGGACATCAAAGCAAAACTATTTATTAATGAATATAAACAAGTCAGCTGAACTGGGTGCATCTCACTGAGGAGGCACACCTTCCCCTAAAATGCACACACTTTTATGCCCTTCCCCAGCTGGTGGGGGTCCCTGTCCCCTTTCCCATTGGCTGGGTACTCAATAACTCATATTCATTCCAACCTCCTACTGCGCTCAAACCAACACCTCCTTTCCTCTCCCCTGTCTCTCCCTAGTGACAAGCATTAGTTCACTCCCCTTTTCCTCCTGCCCCACGCTCACAAGGCCTAGCCCCATGCTAGCTACATCTTTGCCTATGTGACATAAGTGTACATTCTTATGGCTGACACAATGGCTGAAGCAAAATGTTATCTCTCACAGTCCTAAGAACAGACTCACTTAAACAGTCAGGTTGCTGTTGGTCAAGTTCTCTGGCTCATGTCTTCAAAGTCACCTTTAGATTGGGGTTTCTTCGCACACAACATGCCCTGCACACTTTAAATCAGAGCAGAATCCTATTTGTGTCCATGAATTTGAGCAAGACCTGTTGGCCATACTTGAGAAGGACTCAATCTTTAGTAAGACTGCGATCTCTACGATAAATAAAAATGTGTCTTTAATACGAAACTCAAAATTTGTTTCAATATTGAGGTAAATAGAAGGAAATAGATTTGACAAGCAGTTCCACCAGTCTATCTCTTTCAGGCCCTGTTTTTATTATATTTGTACTAAAGCTCTGAAGTTTCAAAATTTGGCTTCTGTTGGTCTATTGTTATCTGTAAGATTGAAACAACAAAGTTCATCCAAATCTCCCACCCTGTGGCTGACCTGGAGCACTCTCCAGCTTTTCCATTTTCCAAGACTGCTTCCCTGTTCAAATGTTGTCCCTCTTGGAGTAATGCAATCCAAGTGGGGGTGGCAGTCAGAGGTTTTCGAGTGTGCAGGCCACCTGTATCAGTTGGAGGCTGGCGCCTTTGGCTAAATGCAGGGACTTCCACTAATGAAAGGCTCAACACATCTACAAGGAAAAGGAGAAAAGGACAAAAGGCTTTAATTGGAACTATTTACTACACAATAGAACTGCTAATATCATGCCCTTCTTATTAAATCAGTTATATCAGAGCTATCTTTTCAAATAGATTGGTGTTACTCACTCATTCCAGTGACCATGGGCAATCTCTTTCACCCAGCCTTGAGGGGTATCCTTGAGAGATATCCCCTCCCAAGGGAAGGATTTTCACACACCTTGGAGAGGTAGGTGAGAAATCCCTGCTGTATCATGTGAGATTGGTCTAAGTATAAAGTGATTGACTGTCAGTCATACACGATTTTAGTTCAGGTGTTGTCATGCCTGCTCAGCAAAATATTGCTGAAAAAGATGTTATCAGCTCTTTCATTTCTTCTACTTGTGATAAATATAGACTGTAGTTCGCTTTCATAATGGGTGTTGTTGAGACTTCTATGGAAATAAGGTCTTTCATGTATGTTTGAGTTCAGTTGTTCCACATTCATTGTTATAGGTTTTACAGTATCCCTGTTCCAAGGGGAGGGGACTGGGCGGGGACCTCAGCTGCATGTTTAACATAAAGGGATAAACCAGGTACCCCTATTGGATGACGATGAGCCAACCACAACATCCCACAAAGGCAGAGCTACACCCCATGGGAAGACGACGAGCCAATGAAGACACCCAAGGGATGGGGTGATACGGGGGGGAGGAGCTATGTTAATCATACAGGGTATAAAAACTGTATCCCCAGCCCAAGGGGCATCCTGTAGCTGTACCCTGGCTGTGGCTAGAGTACCCAGCGCTGTTTCCCTCTGCTTTGTGGATTAATATGTTTTGTCCCTTATTGTCTTTTAAAATAAATGGTTAAATTTTATAAAATTGTGAGCTTCGTTTCTCACATACCTGACACTTGTGACTCTCCCTTCTCTCAGCCTGAAGGCTCCTGCTGATGCCAGCCTCGGTCAGGGAGCACCCATCTAATTCTGTGCTACTTCGGGTCTAATTCCAGGTACTTGGTCTCAGTACCCTTCAGCACTAAAGCCAGCAGAGCCTCTTTGCTCAGTCCATCCTTTATAATTTGTAAGTAAGACAAAGTTCGAGCTGCTCTAGCCCAGCTTAAGCAGAGCATCCTGCTACACCCACCCTGTGAGTGCAGACAATCTTTGCCTCATGGAGTGGTCATGCAGGTACCTTTTGCCTCTCTGCTATGGAAGTCTCCATGGTGTATGTAGAGAGTATGGGCAAATGTGTTGAGAAACATCAGTCTCTTATGTTTTGTAATTTACCTTCACTCACATGACTTAAAAGGTGTTAGTTCTTATATCAAAATGTTAAAACTTAGCAATATCTATGAAATAAAACACAGCATGTGGTTCTGGCAAAATGAACACATTGCTTTTCCTTCCTTCAACCTTTGTATTTCTGGATGAGTTCATTTCTTGATGAGTTCATTTCACCACCCTCTTACCTACACTGCAGTTACTAACACAAACTCAAGCCCAGCTAGTGCCAGTATCACAACTGCAGGATGTAGCCTTAGGTTGAAAAAGCCTGTGGCAGTTGGGGACCACCCAAGCAAGTTTTCCCACCAGTGATTCTCTCCATCCCTCTTCATTTGTTCTAGGACATGATGTGCCTTTTCCATATTGTGACAGACACTGGTGTTTTCTGACTTTTCTTCTTCAGCTGTTGTACCAGTTTGTGCAGGCCACGATGTTCCAACAGTTTTTTGACCAGGATAATGTCCATTCCAGCTGGTGCTGGAGAAAAGTTGATGTGCAGGTTCTGTAACACCACCTTCTGGTAGATGAAATCACATCCTGCTGTCTTAGTAAAGTTAAAAATACCTGCTTTTGAGTGGTTGGCAAGCTGGATATGTTATCTGCTGTTGTCACAGGGGGTTCTGAAACACAAATATCCTTGTCCTGTCTATACCAGGATGGATTCAGGATCGTTGTTGGACTACATTTCAATGTGACAGACCCTTTGTTCTGGGCTTTCAGAGAGTTACTTTCACATACAAATCCCTCTCTCACCACGCAGGCATCTACATCAACTGTTTGCCGTGTGTGTGTAATTTTTTCTTAATGCCCATGCACTATCCCAAATTACCTTTAAAGTTTCAATGGGTAAAAATTCATTTTCTCCTTCTCTGATTATCACAGCACTGGCAGACTGTAGCCATGACTGAGCTTGGACACAGTTAGTGCTGGAGACACAGTGCTTGGAGCAATTCCCAAAGCATCAGCCAGTCACCGGTGATTAGCACCCTGCTATTTTCCTGAGACAGAAAAGAGAGTTGAAGCAGACCACTGAGTGTTTCTTGAAGTGCATCAGGAGGACTTTAAAGGTTGCTCCGTCATACTCAAATCACTAATGTTTGTGCCTAATTTATTAGCCAGGGTTTCAAAATCAATGGTGTTTAATACCCCCTTCCAGGTTCTTAATATACCAGTTACATCTCTTCTAAGGTGAGGTTGTGTCCTCTCCTTCTGCCAGGAATACCCTCCAGGAAAAGAGGTACCTATGAAAAGCCAACACTTCGGTCTGGTAGCTGTCGCCTCGGTTTGCATGGACATTTATACTCTCTTTAAGGACCAAGTGTATTAGACAATATTTGTTGTTGTCCAACCCATTTGACTACCTAGGGTCCAACCAGTAAGATGTTTGGGGGCAATTTTACAGTGTTTTTGATAGTTATTTATTTTAGATCATTAGTTTAGACAGCTGATTTAGATAGGGGTATGCTAGGCACTCCAGGAGACACTGAAAAGGCCACAAGGTGTTTTAACTGGTTTTATAATTTTTGATTTACAGTGGTTTAGGTTCAGGGTGAGACCAGTGATGTTCCATGTTTTGTGTTTCTGTTTTGGTTATGTTTTCTGTAGGCTTCCGAAGGACTTCTGCCTGATGCCGGACCATCTACCAGCTGCAGACAGGGTCATCCCTGTAGATTGGCCCATGAGACCTGTTGTGCTCACAAGCCCACACTTAGGATGGCCTCGGAGGCATTTGAAGGATACTGCTATCCATGGTAGTGTTTCAGGTGTTACCATCAGCATGGTGACTAATAGCAGTCATTGACCTCTAAAATAAACTAAGGTATCTTGGCAGATGTACCAGAGAGATTTTCAGAAATCAGAACATAGGCAATATTCATCTGGAACTGATTCTATGTTGGTGGCCATTAGGCTCAGTAGACACCCGGGAGAGTGGTCCTTTGACAGCTGTTAGAGTCATAGTTACAATCAGAATTTGGGGTAATTTGACCATGACTGGCTGGCCCACCTTCATATTGTCGTGAAAGGATTCAGTTTTATTCTTTGGATCTGATTTGAAAGACTTAGAGCTCAGGAAACCCCGAGATACAGGCCTGCCACACGGTCCCTATCGTTGTTTATCTGATACAGGAACTAACCTTTCATCCCATCCAGATTTGTGTGCTTTCAGACAATATTTTAACAAACCATTTGCACACTCCACCACCACATTTCCCTTGGGATAATAGAGTGTGTGAAAAACCCACTCAATACCCTCCTTTCTCACCGAATCCAGTACCAGGACACTGGTGATGTGTTATCCGTTATCACTTTGTATATAATCTGAAACAGGAGAACAAGAGAGCTGATTGCAGAGCCCTGACACAGCACCTTTAGCACTGGTGTATTTTGGCAGCCACGTGGAGCCCAGGTACCGCTTTCCCTTCAGTCTGTACATGCTGACACCTTCTCGGGATCCTCAGAGCCCACGGGAGGCCACCTAACAGACTGAGCGGCAGCTGCAGCCTCAGAAACCTTCTTGCCCACCTCTGCAGAAGAGGGAAGAGACCCCCCTGAAATCAGGGAGATCGAGAAGAGGGAAAATAGCTTTGGATGAGGGCCAAACCCACTCCAGAGCTGAGCTGGACACTGCTGCTGGCTCCCAGAGGAAGCTGGACAACACTGCTGACGGCCTCTTTAAAGCTGTCTTTGAGCGGCTGACTGCAGCAGAAGCCCAGATGCTCCAAGACTCAGTTGAGGCCGTTGTACACAAAGTGTTTGCAAGGCTGAAGGTCCCTCGGGATCAGCATGTCAACTTTTTAAGGAATGCTGCCCAGGGGATCAGAGGAACAGTTTTTGGTGGCTGTGTGAGAGCAGAGCCTGCAGAAACACCTCTAGACCACCGTCAGGAAATAGAAATGGTGGCCAAGGAGCTTCTAGCAATAGTGTTGGAGAGCTTGGGGGACCGTCTGGAGTCCAAAACTTCTGAGCCAGGGAGGGCAGCCAGGCGGAAGGAGCGGCCTGTTGCTGGAGGAGCCACCCGAACAGACAAATCCAAGGAAGCTGAAACAGCCTCCTCAGACAGAGCATGTTTACACACTCACCTTGACAATCTCACCAGACAAGTTGTTAAGAATGTTCACTGCCTCTTGAAATCCATGATAGCTTCTCAATTTGAAGGAGACTCCAGCTGTGAGTACACCGAAATCCTGGGGCTTCCCAAGGGTAAGGTCTCCAACAGACAGATGCAGCCAGGATTCCCCCGAGCTTCCAAACAGCAAAGCCAGGAATCAAGCAGAGGAGTAAAGCTGCCTGCCTTAGGACCACAGCTCCATGCAGAAGGGACTAGCTATGCCAAAACCATGGAGCCTGGGGATCCTGCAATGGTGAAGGAGAGCTTGGTGAGAGAAGGGAATCCAGCAGCCTGAGGCAAACTTTGGATATAAGGACCATGGCAAAAAGGATGGTTCACTCTGAGCTCCTGTAGTTCTGCTCTGTAAACTTCAGTGCATTTCCCTGCAGGGATGCCCACATGCTCGCAAAAGTTGATGCCAGATGACGTGCAGCTGTCAGACCCATCTCAGGATCTTTACTGCAACCCCAACACACTACGAGGATGAACTAGCAGGGAAGATAGCTGGAGAAGGACTTTAGGCAAGGGCGTGCAAGTCTTTCTCTGGCTCCAGTGAAATATTTTTATGGAGAGCCTTGAATGACTGACACTGAATGACTCTGGAGATCTCCCTTAAATGCAGCTCCAGGCCAAAAGCTGGGCATGGGGAACTGCTTCTCCCATGCCCACACAAGGGGAGGCAACACAGGCTGGGTGGGATTTGGCATGCAAAGGAATGGAGCAGGTGAGCAGAGTGATGGACTAAACTGAGCAGAGTTTTGTACCGAGGGCTGAAAAGCAGCTGCAGTGCTGGTGCTTCGAGGATGCTTCCCAAAATGGAGATTTCTCAGGGACAGCTCTTGCAGGGTTTGAAATAAGGGAATCATCTCCTCTCTGAATATCCAGCAGGTTGTTGGTGCAGAAGAAGAGCAGTTGTCAGCTGTCTCAGAGATCAGCCTAGAATTTCGGCAAGTATTTGACAGACCAGAAAAAGAGAAGACAGAGAGGCCTGAAGGCAACGCTGAGCCCAGGAGGACTCAGGAGCAGGTAAAGTGGGCTTTTGCTGCC
>VZTH01016168.1:0-17539 GCA_013397815.1 Aleadryas rufinucha
CCTCTACCAGCAGGCCCCATGCCCACACTGGGAAGTTCTGGGGTGACACTGGGGGTCCCTGACCCATATGGGAAGTCCCAGGCCCATATTGGAAGGTCCCAACTCCATACTGGGAGGTCCCAGGTGCCACTGAGTGTGTCCCCCAGGTGGGGTCTGGTGTGCCACTGTGTGTGTGTCCCAGGTGTGTGACAGGTGTGTGTCCCCAGGTGGGGTCCTGTACCCCTTTGGACCAGGGGTGGGGGATGAGGCCACTCACCACGAGGACGACGGGACGAGCCCTGAGATCTTCCTCCAGGAAAACTTCTCCTTCTTTGGGCGGACCCACCGCTCACTCTATGTGGGTCATGGGACTGCGGGGACATGGGGGAGGTGGCATTTGGTGGGTGACACAGGTGGAGGGTGACACCAAGGGGAGGGTGACAGATTGGATGCGGCCACCAGAGTTGGTGTCACCTCTTCCTCCTCCTGCTTCTTGACCATTTCAGTGAGTGGGGACCCTTGAGGACATCAGGGATATCCATGGGGATACTGGGGACACCTGTGGGACCCTCAGGTGGTTCTGGGGTCCCAGACCCATACTGGGAGGTTCTGGGGTGACACTGGGGCTCCCAGGCCCATACTGGGAGCTTCTGGGGTGACAGACTAGAGGTTGGGTGTTGTTACAGGTGGGGCCACCATGACAGGGATCACTGTGGTTGGGATCCCCATGACTGGAGACAGTGTCCCTGGGACCACCGTGGAGGGTCACTGTGATTGGTGCCCCCCAGGTGTGTCCCATGGGTGACCTTTGCCTGCAGGTGAACAACAACGGTGTGGTGTCCTTCGGGACAATGGTCCCAGAGTTCACCCCCCAGCCCTTCCCACTGCCAGGCCACCGCCCCTTTGTGGCACCGTACTGGGCCGATGTGGACACCCGTCTGGGAGGGGATGTCTTCTACCGGCAGAGCCGGGACCCCCAGCTGCTGGCGTGCCTGGCCCAGGACCTGGCACCTGCTGTGCCACCTGGGGACCCGCCCCCACAGCCCACCTGGGCATTTGTGGCCACCTGGGACCGTGTGGCCTATTTTGGGGCTGCCTCGGACAAGGTGGGACATGGGACAAGGTGGGAGGGGGGCTCAAATATCTTGACCTTCAACCATGATGTCCCTAACCATGGTGGCACCAAAGGTTTGGGGGGACAGGGATGGAGACATAGCTGGGGGTCACAGTGACATGGTGACAATGTCCCCCTGCAGGTGAACACCTTCCAGGCTGTGCTGGCCTCTGATGGTGTCACCTGCTTTGTCCTGCTCAACTATGGGGACCTGCAGTGGACAACTGGCATCGCTAACCAGGGAGACCCCCACACTGGCCTAGGGGGCATCCCTGCACAGGTGGAGACACAGAGAGGGACAGGGGACACTGGGCATGGGGACATTCCTGTGTGGATGAGGACAGTCCAAGGGATGGGGGACACTGGGCTAGGAGGGATTTTGGGCTTGAGGGGGTAAAGACTTTTGGGGTGGAATTAAGGGGATTTGGGTGGAATTAAAGGGATTTGGGGTGAATTTAGGGGGGTTTTAAGTAGGGTTTAAGGGAATTTGGGATACAATTAAAGGGATTTGTGGTGAAATCAGAGAGATCTGGTCTGAAATCAGGGGCATTTTAGGTGGAATGAAGTGGATTTGGGGTGAAATGAAGCTCATTTTGGGTAAAATTCAATGGGAGTTTGGGCAGAATTCACCCCACACCATCTCCTATCCCCCTGTTCCCCTCCCTTTGTGTCCCCCCCGTCCCCTGTCTTCCCCCCTGCAGGCTGGGTTCAACAGTGGGGACGATGTCCACTACTACAATGTGCCGGGGTCACGCACGCCCGCGGTGCAGAGCCTCAGCCACCGCAGCAACCTCGGGGTCCCGGGGCGCTGGGCTTTCCGTGTCGACCACTTCGAGGCCACTGAGGGACCCCCCGAAACCCCTGACACCCTGCCAAAGACCCCTGAGGCCCCCTGGAGACCCTCAGCACCCCACAAGACCCCCTCAGTATCCCCCAACCCCCCCAGGACCAGAGAGGAGCAGGTGTATGTCTGTGGGTCATGAGGGGGTGACACCTGGGACATTTGGGGTGGCGGGGGGTTGCCTAACAGCCCTCACCCCACCCCCACAGAAGGATGTGCCCCCACGGAGGCCACATTATGATGGAAACAGCAATAAACATCCGCTGAGCAATGCCTGTGTGCAGGTGTGTTTACACAGATGCATGTCAGCAGCAACACAGGTGTCATGTGTGAAACGTACCCATCCCCGCCTGTTCCCATGAAGGTGACAGAATCAATTGGGGAGGGAAATTGTCAGTGAGGGGTGACAACATCTGGGTTGTCCATCAGTGTGACAGACACACATCTGGGTCACACATAGGTGTGACATAGGTACCCCTGGATAACATCTGTTGCCAGATGCACTACACCTGGGCAGCAGCTCACACACTCCTACATGGTGTTACACCTGGACAACACCTGAGATCCACACAGGTGTGGATCCACCTGGATAACACCTGCTGCAATACAGCACTACACCCAGACAACTCCTGGGTTGCACAGAGGTGTAGCATCACCTGGACAACACCAGCCCAGCCAAGGGCCCCAACACTGAAACCAAGGGCAGAGTAAGGGAAAGAGTTTGGGTTACAGTTAGGGGTTAGTGGTTAGGGTTAGGATTATGATTTGGTTAGGAGTAGGGCTAGGACTTACAGTTAGGGTAGGTTAGAGTCAGGGTAGGGGTTATGGTTACAGTCAGAGGTTAGGGTTAGGGATGCTTTTATTAAATAGCTATAAGCTTTTATTTAATATTGGAGTGGTGTAATTTTTCGTTATTAATATCTGTAGTTATCCTTTTGGGGGCAGGATGTCATAAAGACTAATGTAGTGCTAGATTTTTAGTGAGAAATATTTTTCAGTCCAGGGTGCAGGGATGGTGCAGAGGAACTTGTAAAATCATCCAATATTAAGCCCTATTTTGCTTTACACTAGCACTGTCTTTTCTTACAGATCTTCAGTGAAGACAAAGGGGTCAGGGTTTGCTTTCTAAATTAGTTGCACTTTCAAAGATCTATTTATTAACTGACACCAAGATCACTTAGGAGCAACTTATGGTTGATATGGGGAGGAGCCCAGAAGTGAAGGGGCTGATGGAGATGTCTCAGACACCAAGAGCCATCCAAGGACTGTTGGTGAAGAAGCAAGAACACAATGTGACTGTAGAAGAGGCTGTTAGGAAAATTAATCCACAAACACCAGAGGTTTATGTCCAAAAAGGAGACAGAGGAGTCCCGTTACTTTATTNCCATGCGGGGGTAGAGCACCACTTTTCTAGCACAAACATCCTTGTTCCAGTCCCTGGAGACACAACAAACAAAAGACAGCATCAGCACAGGAAAGGGCAGGATCTGTGGACTAAAGATTGACCTAGCAGGGGGGGAGAAGAGACCACTCAAGACCCCCAAAGCCTCCTACCCACTTCCAGAAAGATCTGAAAGAATGGACTGTGCATGAGAATTAATGTCTAGAGACAGTCACAACTATCTGTGTAAAATGGTATCAACAACAAGCCCAGGTAGTGCCTCTAGGACTGTGATTATGCTGCCACTTTCCTTACCTGCCTGCCTTCTTGCCTGCCTTCTTGCCTTCCTCTCTCCCTTCCTCCCTTCCCTGGCAGCTCTGGACAGAGTTCTGTATCTGAAACTTGTCTGTGGCTCAGGAGGTGGCCAGGGTGACCTTCACCACGATGCCTGTAGAGGAATCCACGTGGATTGGTCTCTTTTAGCTTCCATCCCTGTGAGAGGCACTCACACCTCACAGCGGAACTCTCGGTGTCCACCTCGGGGGAGCTGCGGTGGGAGCTGCAGGTTGTGCTGGGGTGGGGAATGGCCGGAGCTCCCGGCAAGGGGTCGGGAATGGACACTGACTGTTAAAAACGAAATCACGAGCTGAAATTTTAGCAGCATAATATTGAATATTTATTAAGAGAGCAAAGGTAAACACAGCACTGGACTCTTGGCCCCTTAGCCAGAGGCGTGGTTCCATTCGTGTTACTGTTAACTTCAGTATCCTTCAAACTGTTACATATTCATTAAGTTCAGGAGATAATGTACACTTCACTCAACTCCCCCCCTCCCGCTCCCTGCCCCCTTCCGCCACTGAGGCGCCGTTTCAAATCTTGGGGTCCGTCTTAGAGATGGGAACAGAAATCCCCCTCCGGCACCTCCCCATTTCCAACCTAATTTGTAGCTGACAGTTTCTTCTGGGAGGTGAGAGTTCTGAGGAGATAAGAGATTGTGAGTTCTGATTAGATAACAGACTTCCTGCGACGCATGGGGTTTGTCTTCTTTGTTTCTTTTAGATATCCTGGCCTTTGGTTCTGTGGTTCATCAGCTTAAGACATTCATTACTATGTGTGCATAACTACATTCTCAACACATTACAATATCTCAATGTTACAATTCACCTTAATGTGTTTCTACTTAACTATATTCTATCTTAACTCTATTTCTACATAACATATTATCATTGGTAAATGTTAAATTCATATATGCGAAAGTCAACATTTATCTTTTACCCATTTATTACACTGACCCTTTGCCTGGCCGAGGGCTCGGGGCCCTGCGGCGCCGGGTGGGAGGAGCCCGGTCACCCCGGGACTGTGCAGGAGCCGGGAACAGCAAGAGACCCCGGGTTAAACATCAGCACCAGGGCCGGGGAGACCCTCGGAGCCTCCCTGCCCCAACTCCCACCTTCGGCGCCGGGGCAGCTCCTGGGATCTTCAGGGCAGGGAGGAGCCGGAGGAGGATGTTCAAAGTCCCTCCCTTGGGGCAGCATTTTGTTCCGATCCGGGGGAATTCCCGCCGGGTTGGAATCCCTCCGAAGGCGCGAGCCGGAAGGGGCTCTTGGGGTTTTCAGCCTGAGCAGGGCGGTTTCAAGCCCCTCTCGGTGCCTGGAGCGCTGGCACAGTCCCAGCACGGGCAGGGCGGCCCTGGGCGGGCCGTGGGAGCCGGGAGCTGTAGGGCCGCTGTGCAAGAGGAGCGGCCGCGCTGCCCTGGAGCGGAGCTGGGCACAGCGATGGCCTCGGGGCGCTGCCGAGAGAGCGCTGCGATTCCCGGTGCCGCGGCAGCGCCCGGCGGGCGCCTTCCCGGAGCATCCCCCGGGAGTGCCGGGCTGCGGGAAGAGCGCGGGTGCCTCGGGAGCCGGGAGAGGCTGCGAGGGCTGTGCCGGGCGGTCCGGGGAGCGCTCGGCATCCCGTGGGCCGCCGGCGCAAGTGGATCCGTGTGGCCGAGCTGGCGCCGTGTCCGCAGTGGGCTCCGAGGGGAACGGCCCGGCCCGGCCGTGGCTGCGGATGCTCGAGGGGCTGGGCTGAACTGGGCTCGGAGGAAAAAGGCTCATGGAGAGTTGTTGAAGGATTTTCAAACATCCAGTGGGAAACTATTTTAAAACCATGTGTTGTGCGGTGTGTTACAGATGGTGTTTCCTTCAAGATACTTTAATTAAAAGCTGATTTAAATTTTGTCGTGGGCTTGTAAAAAGCTTTTGTTGCTGTGCAGATTCCAGGCAGCCCGTGGTGCCCGCCCGGGCCGTGTCTCTGGGACACGCAGACCTGCGGAGGGAGCTGGGCCTTCAGGACTGCTGGTGCTGCTCACGGAGCCTCCTCGCAAAGGGGATCCAGGGAGATCCACAAGCAGAGCCACCTCAGCTTCACACCTTTGTGTGCACTTTGCAACTTTTTGTTCTGGAAAAATGACCGTTTTGGAATCCAGATTTCACTGTAACTATTGGAAGGGATTAACTATTGCAGCATTGTAAGGCAGTTTGTTTAAGATGAAGAGTATTTGTTTAAGAGCCTCCTGATTCTCCAGCCTGGGTGTTGTGACTCAATGCTCTGCGGAGAGCATCTTTGTGCGTTAGTGCACGTCTGTCCATCACAGATCATTGCCACTGGGTGTCATAAAACCAACTCCATGGCAAAACAATGCCATCTCCAAAGAGCAATAATTTTTCATTTTTCTGCCCTACACGTTTAAGGAGCTCAGGTTCTCACAAAAGGATTTCTTTCTACTTACTCTGTGAACGAAAAACAAAGGACCATCCAGGCTTCTGCCAGTTTTTTCTTAGTTTTCCAAACTCTTTTCTGACAGCCTGGGAAACTGGTCTCTGGCAGCTGAGAATCTCTGGGATTGAGACTTGCCTGTGATAAAAGCTTATGGGAATTAAGTGGCTCAATACCTTTGAGGACCTGGATTTTTCATTCAGTCTTTGACCTTGGGCTGGATTTTTCCTTTCTTTCCCTCTTTTTTTCTCTCTCTTTCTTTCTCTCTTTTTTAAAATTGTCCTTGAATCAGAAAATGCCATGACCTGAATGCAGTTCCTATAAGGGTGAGTGAGGTTCTTCCCTTGCAAAGCAAAGTCTGTGGTCAAAAGGCAGCTCAGCCTCAGTAGGGACCATGCCTATGAGCTGGGGCTGCCACTGGAGCATCACCTGCTTTGGTGGTCTCTGGGGAAAAGCAGGGCTGTCCTTTGCTCCCTGCTGATGGCTCTGTGGGCTCTGAGAACCTGTGCACGCGTGCAGCCCCTAGCGGTGCCAGATGTGCCCCTGGGACAGCTGCTGCCATGGGAGGGCGAGACGTGGGGCTGAGCCCTGAGCCCAAGAGGGGCCCTGGAGAAGGCAGGGGCAGCTCTGCTCCTCCCTGGAGGGTTTGTGCCCTGCTCAGAAACCAGTTCCCATCAAATGGCGGACAAAAATCATCCCAGGGCACAGAGAAGCACTCTTGAGAGTGAAAAATACCTAAGGAGCATTTTTCAGGTAGGTCTAATTTTTGTTTTTTAAGGCCTGTGCTAGTGAGGAATCTTGGAGTCAGCAAGACTTTTCTGCTGCCTAGAAGAGCTATTGATATATCACCAAACAGAGCAGAGAAAAAGAATCTGCTCTTGGATGTCACTGGATTCTTAAGCCGTATTTTGAGCCTTAAACACTACAGCCCTTTGCACACTAGGAATTTCAAAAGATCCATAAACCCCTTTCTTTCTCCTTATGTGGTTTTTCTAAACCAGAAATTTTACTTTTCATGAATATTTTTAAACAGCAAGACGCTTTTCAGGCTTTTTCTTAAATCTGCCCTTTTTCAAGGAGGAAAGAAGAAATCCTGTGAAACAGATCCCACGTGCAGAATTGCACAACTATGGGAACTAACCACATCTATGAGACGCATTTGAGTCAAACCCTGCTCCAAGAAATAGAGCCTTAGAAATGGTGCAATTTGGAGCAGCAGCTCTGAATACATATTCTGAGCCATCCATCTGCCCATGCAGAAATATCACAGTATGAAAATCCAGTGTCCATAAAGGAGACAGAGGAGTTCTGCAACTTTTTTCGAATGAAGAGAGAGAGTCCCCTGGGGCACATACCCACGGGGTTTTCTCTCTCGAGGTTTTGGAGGACGCAGTCTCCTTTTAAACTCCCGGCTGCATGTTGCCCTCTTCTTTTCCCCATTGCTGAGATACTGGGAAGGTACAGCCTTCCCAAACCGCCCACCACATATTCTCCGCTTAAACATGTAATTTTCCACCAAAGTTCAGAAATTCAGGCTTGTGTGGACCTATTTGTCTGTTTCAGGAGTCATATTGTCTGGGTTCTGTAACCAACCTGCCTTGAAGTTGGTAGAGACATTAAGACTCATTCCAAAGATGTTAACACCCATACCTTCACCCATGGAGTTGTTTGTAAAGACATTAGCACACCTTTCCTATCATGCCCAGCTCCCTAGCAGGGCAAAAAACCAAAGCAAAGCAAAGCAAAGCAAAGCAAAGCAAAGCAAAGCAAAACAAAACACAACCCTGAGTAGCTTCTTTCTGGCTGATAATTATCCTTCTCTTCCATCTCTGCCATAGAGGGGACTGTGCTAATTAGGGTGGGAGCAGTTGTTAGGAATAAATTTCAGCCCAACAACTGAGGTCTCTCCAGGAAGGCTCTGGTGAAGTGAGAAGTACAAGAGATGGAAATGCCTTTCTGGAGGCTCTGCACAGGCACTGGTCCCTTCCACTGTGCAAAGGTTTGTACAGTGCAGGGAGGCTTGGGCTGGTTCTCTGGACAGAGGACTCTGACCCGAGGAAGGAGTCAGAGGTCAGGCTGGGATCTAATAGGATCATCTCCCGTTTTGACAAAATCTTTCAAACCAGAGCAAATCCTAGCTCTGGGTATTCACCAACATAAACTGTGCCATGAGCTCAGGGCTCCCCTGCCCAGGAGTTGCTCCCGCAGGCAGTCTTTAGGGATACTCATTTCCCCAGCTTTCTGCCTGTGACCTGCTGCTGAGCGAAGTTCAGCAGAAGCAAAAGTCTCTGTTCATTTGCCTGAATGCGACTGCACAACTCCAGCAGTTACCTCAGCACGGTTAGGACAGTCCATGTGTTCTTACTCTCCTCTGCTGTAAAACTGCTTCTGCTGTTCAGGCAGACGCTGTAATCAGTGCAGCATTTTAAACTGATTTGCTGCGGGACTGGCTAGAGTTCTACCTGATAAACCCTCTCTCTGCTCCTGACCTGAGCACTTGCTCTGTTTGCAGCCTCTTCTACAGTAATGATTATTATTGTGGTGTTAATGGCACGAGTGGATCATGTGAACACACTCGTGAATATAGGTTTTGGGGGAGGATTGTTTTTCAGGGTTGCTTTGTTTTTCACCAGTCAGTCTTACCAGCACTTAAGATTCAGTGGCAAAAACGGAAGGAGAAAATTCCCTATTTGTATTTACCATGATTACTACACACTGGCATTGAACACCTGGCTCTTGCACAGATGAGAAGTTGCTCCATGTCAGAACCCTGCGTGTTCAGTGCCCGGCACAGGCATCACCAGATAGGTCTGGTTTCAGACAGTTTCCTGAGACATGGTGAACCAGGTGATAGGAAAGATGGGTGCTAATGTCTTTACAAACAATTCCGGGTGAGGGTCTTTAGGAGAAATTGGTGTTAACGACTTTGAAAGGGGTTTTAATGTCTCTACCAACCTCACCCCTCAAGTTTGTTACAGAAGTCAGACAGTTTGACTCCTGAACTTTAGAGTAATAGACAAATGAGTCTGTACAAAGTCTATTGCAGAACTCAGATAGCCTGAACTTCTGAAATTTGTGGGAAAAATTACACGTTCAAGGGGGACTTATGTGGTAGGCCGTTCGGGAAGGCTGTACCTTCCTAGTACTTCAGCCGATGGGGAAAGGAAGAGGGCAACACGTGGCTGGGAGTTTAGGATAAAAGGAGGCTTCGTCCTCCAAAAGCTCGAGAGAGGAACACCACGGGCATGTGCCCCAATGGACTCCTTCCCTTTGTTCTAATAAAGTTGCAGAACTCCTCTGTCTCCTTTGTGGACACTGGCTTTTCATACCATGATTTTCCAAACACAGGCTTAAAGTGAGAGTGACGTGTTAAAATGTGCTCACTCACCTTCTCCCTGTCCTGGTATTGGGAGGAATGGGTTAGAAATTCGATGACTGGGGAGAAGGATTGTAAATCACGCAAGTAACCTTGCAGCTGGGTGATAACCCTGTGATCAGCAGCTGGGTGATAACCCTGTGATCAGCAGCCGTGATCCTCTGGCATAGGCTGAGTTTAAGGTGCCTGTGTGTCCCTTGTGTGCCTCTGCCCATGGCTTGCTTCCCCAAGTTACCAAGGGAAGAGAAACACATTTACTCTTCACCTTCCAGCTGCAAGTTGCTCCAGCTGCCTGTGCCGACTCACACATCCAGTGACAGCAGAGACCTTGTGCTGGCACTCAGTAGCTCCTCATGATCTTACTCAACTCCTTTCTCCTGATACTGAAGTTGGCTAGAGAACGAACTTTCTAACACAATTTGAAATATTAGAAACCAGGTATTCTTTATTGCAGTGTGCTGGACACCTGGAGGATATTTCCTCTGACTGTGTCATAAAGCGAGCTGACAATATTGCCAGTTTAGTTGGTTTTATGAACGGTGGCTGAGAACTGGAACAGGGAGTAGCCTGAAGATCCCAAAACGACAAGGCAGATAAAAGGCAGCACGCGTGCAACATTGGGTGCTCCCCTGACAAACACGTCAGCAAGGGAGGACCCAGTGCCCTGCAGTGGGGCGGTTTATATAGTATTTTGGCTCACTTAGGATTGGTCAGTCACTTTTTGATCCGCACTGTCATTGGCTCCTTTAGTGGTGCGCTCCTGACCAATCGTCTCTCCAAGGGGCAATCCCATTGGTTGCTCTTATAGTCCAATTCGTGTTCTTTCTGGTGCAATAAGTGATGATGTAATATCCATCCCAAAACATTTCAGACACCCCAACCCACCGACTGGTCCCACGCCCGCCATTCAATTGTGATATATATATAGGGTAGTACCTATATATATAGGTACTATCCCGAATACAAACTAATTCTTGACATCAAATTTGGTTAACAATTGATTATACCCAAACCCTCTAAACCAAACAGCTCATAACTCATTAACCTTATTAATCAATTAACCAAAACCAAACAACTTACAACAACTGGGTGTGTCACGAAACTTTACAACAAGGTATTTATTCCATCATGATCATACATGTGTACCTGTAGCACAGTTTGTTAGGCAAAATATATTGTGGTAATTTTACTGGACAGCTGAAGGTCTTTTCTCTATATTTCATCTTCTCCATTTGGCTGTTAGAAGTGTCTGTGAGTGGCTGTGCAGTTTCTTATATATTAGGATATTTCTAATTAATATTCTTAAAATGTGTGTGAATAAAACCTCTGTAGGTATAAAGGACTAAAGCTGTTCTGATGCCTTCTAATTTAGCATTCAGTTTAACATTAAATGAAAACCTTCTTCCCTTTTGCACTCACTTTCCTGTGGGTTTTTGTCATTCCATTGGGAGAGCAGCTTGTTGTAACAGGCTGGGGAAACAGAATTTACTGACTTGTCCCTTCCAGGTGAGTGAGGATGCTGAGGTTCATTCTCAGCATCTCCTTGAGCCAAGACTTTGTTTCTTCAGTGGCGCCCTGCTGTTCACACTGAGCTGGGTTTGTATTTTCTAGTGGACAACATTGATGGGAATTGTGTGTGTTGGAGTGGGAAAAGTATATAGCATGACGCTTGCACTTTTTTTTAATGCTGTGGGCCATGGGTTTGTTGATTCAAAGAAAATCACTTAACAGCATAAACTGTTAAGAAAGCATTCCTTTATTCTGATATTGGGAACATGTTAGGCTTGTCCCTCCATAAACACATTCAATTAGGTATTGTTCTCTAGGATTTGTATTCACTGTAATATTCAAAGAATTCCCCAAACCACAACCAAAGTCTGTCCCCCCTTGGTATGTAATCCATTTGTCATTTCAGAATTTCTTGGATTTTTGGTCCTTTATGTTTTTGTGGAGCAAGATTGCCATCTGTTCTTCATTGTTTGGAACTGCAGCATTTATTTTGGGGTTTCAGGGTGTTTACTTTGATTGTATAGGATTTCATCATCATCCTCATCATGTCCTTTGACTGAACCTTCATTCTGGCAGGTTTTAGTGCCTGTGCAATCCACTTGTGCTGACCTTGTCCATTTCTTATCATGACACCAGAGGACTCATGCAATTAGCCCCAGCCAGGCGAGACCTAGGACTCTTTCATCTAAACGAGTTTCTACTTATTTAGTATTCTGAAGGTCTTAGGTTATTGTAAAAAAGCCACAGCTGGCGAGTTTTGCTCATTTCCTTAGTCCCTCATTATCAATGTTCTACTACAAGCTAGTGATCTAAATAGCAATTAAAACAAACCTACAAATGTTGATTACATGGTAAAACTAAACTATAAATTGAAAGTTACAGAGTTTAAGCAAAATCAAGTAAGTAAATTATAAAATGAAAGTTACAAAGTTTGGGCAAACTACAAAAACAAGCAGAAACAAACTACCAAACTAGGCAAAAATACAAAATTCTTTGTGTAACTCCTTTCATTGTGAAAAATGAAAAAAAAAGTGGAAAACTTCATGTTTAGATGACCTCAGATGCCAGATTTTGAATGATTTATGAAGGAACAGTTAACCTTCCACTTTTTACATCTGTTACAAGTCCTGGGTAGTGTTTGTAAAGGGATGTTACTTTGTCTTTCCTCTTTGTGTAAAGGATATTTCCTGCCCCAATAGATGAGGCTCTCTACAAATTATACAGGTCTGTAGATTGCAAATGGGTACAGGCTGTACATTCCCATCCTGGAACTGAGGACAGCCATGAGTGTCTGCCAGCTGCTTTCCCTGGGCAGTATCTGGTGGCAGTAATGGGAAGTGTGGCAATGCTGATTTCATGGCAGGAATAGTTGGAAAGTGGAATAACTGGATAGTGGAAGATCCTTTAGAAATGCAAATGATCAGTCAGCACCAGTTGTCCTGACCATCGTCACAATTTCTCAACAGTCCTTTGGGAGCTTAAAGGAAAAGCCACTCAGTGGCCAGGTTCATGTTTGATACATTCTTTTAATACTGAATCCCTTGCTCTCCAGAATGGCTCGAGCATTTAAGGAGAAGATGACATTTCTTGCCACAGGTAGCTCAGTTAATTTGGGTTTCAGAGGTGTTGGACTCGTCACAGGAAGGAGGTGACCATTTTCTAAGAAAGAAAAATATACCAAAATTGAAATATGTTACTGATTTATTGTTTTAATTTTTTTAATCCTAAAAAGATTGTGTACTTGTAAGACTTGCAAACATTTTCCTATTTTAAAAAACAGAGATGGTTGTAAGTGTGTTCTGGAGTTCTTCTTCGCAAGCTGCCGAATATAAAGATTGTGTATAGTTTTCAACCTCGAAAATTATAAGATGTTCCAAAATGAAAATGAAATGGTGTCTTCATTAAAATATTAAGTAATCACACCAGGAATTTACTTGGTTTAAATGAAGACAGAAGATATTTCTATAGTGGAAGTTTGGTGCTGATGCAATGTTTTCCTCCCAGATAATTTCTATTTAGTCTATAGTGTAAGGCTGAAATGTATCCTTGTGATCTATTTTAGTAGGTATCTCAAGCCTTTACTCATTACAGGTATTAGGATATGGTGGAGGAACTCATTAAAAAGAGAGCAGAACTGCCAGAGTGGTGTCATTTAGACTTTAGTTTAAAGCAGTAAAAATAGGCTTGGAACTCTTCTATTTAATCTTCCATCACTACCAGGAATTCTGTAAATTAGCAAAGGAAACCAGTCGATTTTATGGTGGTGATTCAGGGGTTGAATGGCTGCAAAGTTCTAACAAACTCCTCCACTAATGATGCAGCTGAAGCTGTTTGGTGACCTGAGGGTGCTGGTTCTGGGAAACTTCAGGGCTATCAGTAAAGAAATCAGATGAAGACAGGAGCAGCATTTCCTATTACTGATACTCAGAATTTTAGCTGTTGATTTAAAGTTACTTTGAAAAGTATGGGCTCCTCATATTCATTATCATCCAGAGTGTGTGTGCTTCAAATTGGCAGGGCATTACTTCCCTCAACATTGATGGCACCCGAGATGAGTTCGCAGTGGGACACAGTAAAATTTAAATGTGTTCTCTGAACCTGTGTGGCCTCTCAAGTGGCTCATGGCCTCTTCCTCTCCTCCTCTCAACTTGACTTGCACAAATGAGGTAGAAATAAGTGACAGTGTGAGCACAGGAGCTTAAACTGGTTTTCTGCCCAGTGGGATGTTGGAACAGGGATATTTGATAACTACTGATAACTGAATCTGGACTGCATAGTGTGATCTTGGTTTTGCAACAGCCAAGAGAAAACCAGAGAGAAAATTGGAATTATTACCTAATATTTCACTTGATTTTTTAAAGAAGGGGTTTCATAACCTGAAAATTATTCATCAGTCACATCAGAAACCTCCTTCTCTGCAGTGACTGAAGGCATGCATTGGACAAGTTACCTGATAGAAGATGGGTATTTTCTTTGAAGGAAACTCTGGTTTTTACCTGATGAACAGTGCAGAGAAAAACCTTATGGTTTCTCCCAGGCATCTCCTGGAGTCTTTTCACATCACCTCGGGGAAGCCAAGATTCCTGGAAGCAGCCCCAGGCTCCTCCAAAGCAGGAACCTGAGGTGATTTTTCTCTTTTGAAGGAAAAGTATATCCTGTGAGATACATCTGAGACACTTCTCAAGCATTGCCTGTAGTCTTGATCTTGATTTTGAGACCTGAAATCCCAGGTAGCAGACCCAGACTGCTTCAGAGAAGCTGCTGCAATGATTTTTCACTTTTGCAGGAAACTGTATCCTCCTGGATGCACCTGAGACCAGTCTCAGGCATCTCCCAGAGTATTTTCACATCTCTCCTGCGAAACCGAGATCCCAGGGAATGGCCTCAGACTCCTCCAGGGAAGCTTCCCAAAATGAAAAAAACATCTTTTAGAAGTATCTGTCTATTCCAGGATCCACTTGAGATTTTTCTGGGCATCCCCTAGGGTCTTTACATCTCTTATTTAGGCCCTTGATATGCCAAGCAGCACCAAACTTCTACCAGGAAGGTACCCGAGATGATTTTTCTCCTTTGAAGGAAAATGCATCCTCTGGGATCCATCTGAGACCCTTCTCAAACATTTCCTGCCGCCCTGATCTCCAGATTCAGAACCTGAAATCCCAGCTAGCAGCTACAGACTTCTTGAAGGTTACTAGAAAAGGTGTTTGGTCCATATTGAAGGCAGGCCCATTCCTGGAAGGTCCTCAGGACTCTCCTAAGGAATCTACAAGAGTGCTGTGGTTCCTCAAGAGGCAGCTGAAGCCGTGGGCAGCAGCCCCAGATGCCTCCCAGGTAGGTCATGTACCTGTTGTGTTCATGTTAGAGGCCATTCCCTGCCTTGTAACCTCCCAGGATTCCTCCTGGGCATCCCAAAGAGTGTAGTCACTTCCTCTGAAGTGTTGGGCGGGAGCCCAAGAATGCTTCTGGGTATTTTTTTGAAGAGTTTGGTTCCTGTTCAAGGCGGGTGCGTGTCAGGCAGTTCCCTGTGACTTCTGGCAGGTGTCTCTGGGAGTGTGCTGGGCTCTGCTGGAGACAGCGGAACTGCCAGGGAGCTGCCCCAGACTCTTCTGCCCAAAGGGCATTGAGTCTGTTGGGGTTAGGTCCATGCTCCATAGCTCCTTGGGAATCCATGGTAACTTGGAATGTTTTGGCGTGCCCTTGCGACTGTGGAATTTGGCGGGGAGCAGCCCTGACTCCTGCAGGGGATATGCCCAAGGAGTTTTCTCTGTATTGAAGGCTGGTCCATGCTTGTCCCTTGCTGGGAGAGCTCCAGGGCAGCTTGGGAGTGTTTTGTCCTTCCCTGGGTAAGTCTGGAGAGCATGGGGAGCAGCCACAGGTTGCTCCTCAGGAGACAACAAGAAGGGTTTTTCATGTAGGCCTCAGGTCCAGGCCTGGCATCTCTGTGGGACTCCTGCCAGGAATCGTCACGCATGTTTTGGGCTACTCTGGAACCAGATGAATTCTCAGGTGGCATCCTCAGACTCCCTGGAGGTTGCTGGCCAAGGCATTTTGTCTGTGTTGGAGGCAGGTAAAGGTCTGTAGCTGCCCGTGACCTGTTCCAGACAGGTCCAGAGCTGTTTTGGCCTTCCCTCTGTTGGAAATGCATAACTTCTTAAATTTTTAAAGTAACTTTAGTCATGGCTTTATTTGGGTCATGGGTGCCCTCGGGGGGAGGGGAATAGAAGTTCCTCTTCAAAAGACTCTGTTCACTGAGGGTTTGAGTTTCGCTGTATGAGGCCTGATGGGCTTCAATCAACAAAAAGAAGATTCCCAGACTCTGAGAGTTTAACATCTGCATGTTGGGAGTAGCCAGAAGATACCAAGGAGATAAATGGACATTACCCCCTCGAAGGATCAGGGACACCCAGTCTGGGAAAAGATTGATAAAGAATGAGGACCAAATCAGCATTGAAGGCAAAGGGATCAATAACCAGTAGGAGCTTGAATACTAAGAGTTGTGTAATGTAGAACCAATGAACGAGGATTTCTTTGCATTTTTTTAAATTTATAAATATGTGAAAAGTCTGGTAAAGAACCATGTGTGATGGAATGATTTCCACTGCACATCCTGGCATGAGTGGATGGAATGATGTCCATTGCACATCCTGGCCAGAATAAAGTAAGGCCTGATTCTCTAACACTTAAAAGATGGTGCTGGAGAATTTATTTTTTCCCAGTTTCACTGACACCTGAAGACAACTGAGGTCTTGGATGGAAGACACAGAGGAGTCCAAGGTGCTTCCCTGAAAGCTTTGTCCCTGTTGGAGGCAGGTGCGTGACTTGTCATTGGCTGGGACTTCTGTCTGCCATCTCCACAAACCATTTTGGTTTTTCCTGCAGAGCAGAGAATTCCCTGGTAGCAGCACCAGACTATTCTAAGGGAACTATGTGAAAAGCACTTAGTAGGCTGGAGGAAATTTCATGCCAGGATTCCTCTCAGGCAGCTTTAGGATCATTAGGGTGTCCTCTGGAGGCAGAGGAGTTTCTAGATATCAGTCCCACACTCCTCCAAGGTCACTCCATATAGGATTTTGTCCATGTTTGGGGTGAGTGTGTGCCTGGCAGCTGCTTGACGCTGCTCCCAGGAGCACTGGGGTTTGCTCTGGACACAGGAGAAGTCCCAGGGAGTCTTTGCAGTTTACTAGAGCAGCTCTCCAAAGCATATTGTGTCTTTTGGGGGAAGGGCCATACCTGGTAGCTCTGCTGGACCTCTCACCAGCAGCTGTGGAATGTTTGAGCCTCCCCAGGAGACAGTGGAATGTTGCTGGTAGAAGCCCCAGACTGTTCTCAGGGAGCTTTGTCAGAGAGCATTGTGTCTGTTGGAGGAGAGCATTATGTGTCTGTCTTTGTTGGCCACACAGAGAAGGTGGCAGGACAATAAGGTCTTGCTTGCCTTTACCTCTCCTGGGCACCCTCTCAGGCCTTTTTTGGAGGCAGGTTCATGTCCAGGAGCTCACCGGGTGCTGTCCCAGGCAGCTGTGTGAGAGATTTGGCTTCACCTGGAAGTGGAGGAATTCTGAGGGAGCAGGCCCAGGCTCCTCAAAGATTACTGGAAAAGGTGTTTGTCCATGTTGGAGGCAGGCCCATTCCTGGAGGCTCCCCAGGAGAGGGAAAGGAAAGGAAAAGGAAAAAGGGAGAGGTAGGCAAGGCAAGGCAAAGGAGGGATTGGAAAGAAAAGGCTATTCAAGGGAGGGCAAGACAAGAAAAGGCAAGGCAAAGGACAGGTAGGCAAAGCAAGGCAAGGCATGGCAAGACACGGAAAGGAAGAGGTAGGCAAGGCACAACAGGGGAAGGCAAGGCAAGAGAAAGATATGCAAGGAAAGCAAGGAGTAGGCAAGGCAAGGAAGGGAAGTGATGGACAGGCATGGAAAAGAAAGGGTGAGGGAAAGTAAGGGAGGGGGTAGGCCAAGCAAGATAAGCAATGAGTAGGCAAGACAAAGAGAGGGGAAGACAAGACAAAGAAAGGGAGGGCAAGGCAAGGGAGATGAGGGGTAGGCAACATAAGGCAAGGGAGGGAGGACTAGGCAAGGCAAAGGCATGACA
>VZTH01016176.1:0-52658 GCA_013397815.1 Aleadryas rufinucha
CTGTCATCTCCCAAATACCCAAAAGAGCCAAAATCACTTCACCACTGCATGTCAGCATCTTGGAGAGGAATATGGCAACTTGACTGAAGTTCAGAACAATACATCTCAATAGTTTAGAACTCAAAGTGAGGGAGAAAAAAAAGGTTGTTTTCATTAAAAGGAATGTATTTCCAGATAATAAAAAGATTAATTTAAATTCTAGGATTTGAGGGCTAGCATCCCTTCTCTTACTGAAGTTGTTATGAGATGTTCTGAATATGAGATTGCAGGAGGCTGTGATGGTTCTGACCATAAAACTCAGCTGGGATGATGGCTTCTGCAGCTACCATAAATTTGATAGCACGTCATTTTCTTGCTACAATGCTTCCCATTTAAGTTCTCCATGTCAATTTTCCTCTTGGTTGTTTCTTCACATTTGTGGTTGTGATTAACACATTCTCCAGCACCTCACACACATTTTCACTTTGACTGCATCTACAGCCAGCCCTGTGCTCCCATACTCAGCCTGCCTGCATGGATGGAAGGGACACATGAATCTCTCCTTGGAATTACTCCAGGTTTGCAGGGATATAACCATAAGGAGAAAGCTGGCTAAGGGGGCTTTTACATCAACAACAAAAAAAAAATCAATGCAGAATGTGGAACTTCTTGTGGTTGGGTTTTGTTCTTCAAATGTCATGGATGGACCTTTGTTTGCTGTCATACCACTCTGCACATTCATGGAAACAAGATGTTCTCTTGTCACTTAGACGATCATGGTAAGACATTTTAAATAAATACCTCACATAATTTCAGGAACAGATGTTAGACAGTAAAACTGGATGTTTGCAATAGAAATGGCCAAGTCCTGTTCAGCAGTGCTTGGAATTTTCTAGTTTGTGCTTCATATTATCACCAGCAATGCATGAAAACTCAACAGCTATTACATCCTCAACTTTCCTTTCAAAATGTACTTATCTTTAAAACTTACTCCAAGAAGTAAGTTTTGGAGTGAATATTTTTCAACACAACTCTGCCTCTTCACTCACAATTCCTGCTACAATTCAACATCCATGTATTTTTTTTATTTTCTGCATCTTCAGTAGGAGGTGGGTTTGTTTGCTCTACCATCTCTCACGGTGGCTAAGAAAGTGTAAAACACACTCAGCCTAATTTTTGCTTCTCTTAGCAGTTCTATCCTCAATGTTGCTCCTTGCAGTACTCCTAATTAAGTATTTGTGTACTAATAACATAACTCCATTGTTAATATTGCCCCTTCCCTGACTGATTTAAATGGAGTACGTCTGGTACCTGTAGGAATAAATTTTGAAAACTTCCTGGCTCTCAATGCAGTGGCAGCAGTAAGATTAATTAGATTTCGTAATAAATCCCACTGTTTTAGTTTATTTACATGCTACAGCCAACTTTATGTTGCCTGAGGTAGCCAGGGTGAGTGTGGTGTTAAGGTCAGAGACACAGCAGGGCCACAGATGTACAGTGACATCTCAGTTAGAGCTGATTGTTACTTTTTTAGAGACTATGAAGACTTTTTATGGAATAAAATGCCCTGGAAAATTCTGGTTTTAAAAAAAAAAAAAAAAAGAAAAAAGGAGAGAACAATTAATAAAAATAACTAATTAAATTAAATTTCACATTGAGATTTTTAGACTGTTCTCGGGTCGTGCTGTTCAGGATTTTTTTGTACTTGTAAGGAAAACTGCACTTAGATTACCCTCACTTTTAACACAAGGCAAAAACATGACAGAGATTTGTCTCTCAGTGATAAAACCAGCAAAAATAGAACACTTATGATAACCCTGTCTTTGAAAAACATCAGTAAAAAAGCCCCCCGAGCTCCATGAACATGTTGCAGACTGCACATGTCACATAACTACGGACTAGGATTTTTTTGCCTGAGGCTCCCACATTTAACAAAGGGAAACACTGCTTTCAACAAAAGATGCTATTCTAGTTATGTGCCCTTTTACCCTGTCAGAGAAACAGCTGGTATCATAAAGTCACAGCTAATTTGTATCATGTCTGCACTAACAGTCAGATTTAGTTTGTATCAAACTTTCAAAGTTGGACTTAATACCAGCTGATGGATGACAGCTTTTCTTGCCTCCCCCTTTCTCAAAACGTATTTAAACATTGCCTCCCACATAAAAAAAGCCCTCCCAATATTCAAAATACACATGGAGTCTTTAACATGTTCACATAACCAAAATACATGTTAAATATGAATGTTTTAAAAACTAGCAAATTAAAAAAATCCTAAAGAAGGGTGAGAATACTATACCAGCAGTTCTGAAGTTCAGTGACAAATAAATAGTGCTTTAAGACAGACATGTGGGTACCAAGTGTAATGGAAAAGAACTTCTAAAAAGAAGACCAGAAAAAAAACCATGCCTGAGGTAATCTCTTGCAGTTTGGGGTATCTGTTCTCCTAAAAAAATTCCAGTCTGCCTGCAGAGGCTGGAAGGGCTTTTTCAAGGTCAGCACTCAACAGTTTAAGGAAGACCAATCTCACTTTCTTTTTTTTTAGGGGACCTGTTTCTCATTTGAGCTATTAAATGTCATCTACTTTCATTTTAAGACCCCTGTAGCAGAAATGCCTTAACTGTGTAAAGGGACCTGAGTGAAAGTGAGAGTCGGGCCAAAGACTTCACAGCTCCAAACCCACAGCGCTCACGTGAGAAAAAATTGCAAAAACCAGGCTCTTGTTGGGAAACAGGCATGGGGGAACTTCCAGAGAGTGAGAGTTCAAGCTCAGTTCACACCAGCATCTGACAGTGCTGGTGTGCTTCTGAGGCCACAACACCTGAGCATACAACATGAGCTGGAGACAAGATGCTCACATTAGATTTCAAAATTCCCACTTCCACATTATACAGAAGTATTTGGCTCTTTCATTCCAATGATCCGAAAGCATCATCAAAATGTAGGCAAGGAAAATCTCTGTAATGCTGCACGGTATAATTTATTATCAGGGTTCTGAATAATTGGTTCCCATTTATCAGAAAGAGTTTGGTCTGCTCTGTGAAGTTACACCAAGGGAACAATGGCCCTGGGAAGTTCAAAGCAGCAGTATCAGAAATGCAGTTTTGAAGTGGCAGGAGAGCTTATTGTGATGGAGCTGAGAAAGAGCAGTTGTCAATGAAAGTGGATGCTGAAACGCTTTCAGCAGAGAAATTTTCCAACTTTCTGCAGCATTTTGTGAGGCTGCAGCGTTCTGTGAGGGCTTTGCTTTTCCCACACAAGCTATTCAAAACAAAGCTCCGGTTTTCTGTAAGCTAATTTTCTCTATCTACAACAACCTGCAGTTGTTTTGTAGTATTTATATGATACTGACTTGAGAAGTATTTTGGAATGGGTGTTGTAGAGCTCAGCCAATCACCCTGGGAGGTGGGTGACCAGAGGCCCAATGACCTTACACCATGTAAGAATACTGAGGTATAAAACAAGCTGTATATTATTAAATAAAGGCTACTTCTCCTTTCTTCCTGGACCGAATCTGTGTCGGTTTTCTCTCCATCCATGCTGCAACAGCGACAAATGAAGACTGAAGAACCCCAGCTCCCAGCCCATCTTTCCCTCAGCACACGCATTTCCTGACTTAGAAGGGTAATACAGCACAGAGGACAAAGACACAGCTTCTGCTGTGCCCAGGCTGTGCTTGGCACTGCTCTCTGAAGGACTCCCTGCTGCTGAGCAGAGCCAAAGCGCAGCATGTTCCTGCCACATCCTCTCCAGTGAGCTCTGTCTGCTCCCTGCCCACTGGGAAGATGCAAATAATCAACTCCACTCCCTCTGCCCCGAGCACAGCAGTGATTCTGCCCTTACCTATGATCTTTCTGCTTGTGCAGAATTTTTTTAACAATTTTTTTTTTCAAATGTTCTTAAACCTCTGTCTGACAAGGCACAGTTTATCAGAAGCAGATTTCTCTTCAGCTACTCAGTGTGTCCATTTTACAGTTCCCAGGTGCTGTAATTTCTGGAAAATAAAAAATGTTCTTTGTCCAAAACTTGGGATGAGTCACAATAGGTTTACTTGGTTGGGTTCACCCTTAAATGAAGAATAACTTTCTACACCTAAATGATGCTCTGGCTTTGTTTACAAAAGTTGTAACACCTCTTCAGCAACCCAAGGCAACACAAAAGCCACCACGTTCTCATCTCTCACAAAAGAGCTTTTCCCAAAAAAGTGGCCCAGCTGTACACAGAGGTCACTTGAGGTCCCAGAAGCTGTAGGGAAACTCAGGCAAGATTGAGTTCTGCCCCTCCCTCTCCAAGGAGCAGAGAGGATGGATGAGAGAAGGAAGACCCTATGTTCATCTCACTTTACCTCATCACAGTAAAGCCACAGAAAATATCTTCAGAGACTCTCCAGAAATGCTTTCAAGGCTTGATCATTTAGGAGAAAAGCTGATTAAACCCATTCTTACACAATGTTTCCTAATGGCAAACATCTTTCAACAATACAAACATTTCCAAGGGAAAATAAAAAGCAATCATCACTAGCCAGTGACTTTGAACCTTAACCTTTGAGGGTAGCACTTATTTTTGAAAGTAATTCATACAAGCATGTCAGATTGCCTTCCACAGTCAGGTGTGACTGTATTCAAGAACTAACAGAAGGCTTGCAGGACTGTCATGATAATACTAGACTGTTACTGCCTTTTATACTCAGATAAAGAGATCTGCCTTATTTCCAGGACAGAGAGAATGCTCATTTTTTTCCTCTCCAAACGAGTGTATCGGTCCACACCATTTGCTTTAATGATTTTCTAAAGGCAACTAATGGCCTATTGCATGACACTTTCCTTCACGTGCCCTAAAACCCATCCTCCTGCTCAGCCAGCTTTGCCATGTGAAAGTGGAGGTTAAGTGTGGAAAATATGATCAGATTTTGCTTTTATTTCTTTGTGACAGAATTCTTCTGTCACCTGGGCAAGCAGCAGAGGGATTTCATCGTGAGAGAGGTGGCACTTACCCTGAATCCCACACTTGGAGAAGTTGACTGAGTCCCTGGAGGATGGATTTTCAGATGCAATTCATGAACCAGCCTCAGTTTTGAGGGACTGAAGTGCCTTCTTTCAACACCACAGCCTGCGTGCTCAGACCTGTCCTACAAACACAACTCCAGCAGCTGAGGTATCAGAAAAACTCTGCAGGGCAGCCAGTGCTCTCTTTGAATATCCTGTCCTTAGCACAGGGGAAAAGGACTCACACTTCTGATCCCACCTGCTTTTGGGCAGTATGGCCTTCTTTGCCTGGATTCATATTTTGAAGGAATTTAAATACCTCATAAACACATGTGGGAATCCAGAGTGCAGAGAATATTTCTCTGCCTGTTTTGAAGGGTTCAACCCCCCTGGACAACATTGTCTTCGACCTTAATCCAAGGAGAAAATTGCCCACCCTCTGGGAGGAATTAGAATCTACACTGGTGTGAACTAGGTGGTAGAATATTATGTAAGATTGTCACAGGGTGAAAAATTTAGAGTCTTTGGGTTTGTTAATATAGTAAATAGATAAAAAGCAAAAACTTCAAAATGGAGGATAGTTGTTGTTCTCCAGACCTTCTTCTTTTTCTGCTACTCCATATTTTGCAGTAGAAGTAGTTTAGGGTGGTTGGATAAAGAATTCCACAGTTCCTGTCTACATGACAAAGTGATTTATTGAACATTGGTGGCTAAGTGAAAATATCTTTCATTTTAAGTTTTCATTGGGTGATTTACCTTTAAAAGGCTGTGTAATCTTGATAATTTGGCTTTTCTCTGGCATTCTCTGCTTTGTGCTGTGTCTGGGTCACATCAGTGACTCTGTTTCTCTGGTAAGACTTAATAAACAACTATCTGAAAGCAGAGAACGCTGAAGGTCCCACTTGTCTCTTGGACTTCCAGCAAAGACTTTAAAAAATCTCCCCCAGCCGGGGAGGTACAATTAAGGCACGGAAAAGAGTCAACGCACGACTCGTGGAAGCGCGAGGGAACTCGGACATCTCATGGGAAGAAGCGTTCCATGGGAAATTTTAGAACATTTAGGCTGGTTCTGAATCAAAAAGAAATCCTAACTTTGAAACATCAGCATTTCCTACAACTGGAAAGACCAGACTGCACCTGGCTTCGGTTTTAAACACACCCCCCCAACAAAGGCTCGAAAGAAAGGCAGAGCTGCACAACAACAATTCAGGCTGAGAACAGCCTGCAACAATTATCAAGCCCATTGAGCACAAACCTTCTCAGAAGTGTGGACAACGTTAAATTTGCTTCCCCCAAGGATGATGACAAAAGCAGCCCAGCAATCCTGATGGGGAGGGAAGGCTGCTTCTTCTAAGGGAGCTGCCTCGATGCTGGGGCAATTATTTCTGACCCATCACTCTGCTGTCACAGGCGCTGCTCGAACTTAGAGCCAGTCCCCAGTTTTGTCTCCACAGTCTGGAATTTCCGTATATTGAAGGGGCTGAAGTTTACACACATTATAAACACTTCCTTTAAATGGTTTGTGAGCCCTCGCTTGTTCTGGCAGCGAAAGAACAATGTTTGTTAAAAAAAAAAAAGTCTGGGTCTTCCATGTTGTAAATAGTGAGTCAACCCAGTTACTTGGAGTCTCACAAGCTTCTCAGAGCCTGCTTGCTCTAAAAAGAAGGCACAACAGGATAGTAGCACACCAGCATATGATCATAACACAAGTAATTATCATTTAAGACTCCCACTGCAAGAAAAAAGTTGCTAAAATCCAGTGGAGAACCAGAGCTTTCAAAAGAATGGCCATACACCGACAAAATGATTGCCATAAAACACAAAGATTTTGAGTTGAAGGTAAAATTCCTCGTGAAGTGCTTTATATCTACTGTAAGTTCTGAACAAAGTAATCACCAGTGTCAGTGACAGCAGAGGGACAGGAGCCAAGGGTCTGCTGCAAGGCTCTCCACTGATTTCCAGAGGAATTTGGATCAGCCTCCAAAGAAATAAGAAAACACACAAGGAAAAAAAAAAAGCCTCAAAACCACCTCCCAACTTCTGAATACCACAGGAAAGGAAGTCTGAGGTAACTTCTTTGATCATACTCACAGGAAAGCAATCAGAGGAAATATTCTGAGCTTTTCAGTAACAAACCAGCTGCTCGATGAATCAAAATGACAACTCCAGAAAAACGAGGTGATCTCTGTACAAAAATAAAAAATAAAGAACCTTATTTAGCAAAGGCATAATTACTCTGCATTCTTCATTTCTTCTTTGGTAAAGTCTTCTTTAATGACACTCCTAGAAGGTTGGGGTTTTTTTAAGTACGGAATAAAACTTAAAAAGTTTGCAAGACACCAACAAAACCCACTGTCAAAAGCTCTAGAAATTAGATTTGACAAGGGAGATTTTGATTTCCCAAAATCTCTTAACCAAGTCAGTCACTAAAACATCTTTAAGAAGTGAAGGTGGTACAGACTCTTGCTATTGGTACAAGATGAAACAAACTGCCTGACCAGCAGTGAATTTTCACAGCAGAGCCATGATTCCAGCACACCCCCCTGAGGATATAGGATATTCCCTGCAGTATAAAACATGTTCAGAAAAGTACTCTGCAAAAGCAGATAAACAGTAAAATTACAGTCTGTAGATGATACAAACTTATTCAGTTTAATAAAACAGAGTCAGTACTAAGAAAGGGGAAAGAGTTAATAGTTGAATTTCTATGGGCAAACTGAATTCATTATTCAGAATAAAGGTACAGGAGAAAAAAAAACAAACTGAGATCTTTATAGACCCAGCAATCAACTCTAAACGAGCCAATGACACTCAAAGCCATCTTGGAGTCTGAGGAAGAGTCCTGTGAGAATATCAGCTGGCTCACTAAAAGGGTTACACTACAAAGACACTACAACAATTTGTGGGTGATCTGCTGGAAACCCATAATGGGCACCAGGAACTGCAGAAAGAACAAGCTTCAGTGAACTGGGGTATTTCCCCCTCAACACACCTCTGCATTCAGCCACCTCTTTGGTGGTGTAAAGACACGCCAGAATAAAAATAAAAACTGTGAGCTTTCTTCAGAGAGCCTCTCGTGGTCCGTTCTCTTCAGAACCAAGGACCTTCACACTGAACATCCTGCTGCCAACAGAGGAAATGGGTTATTTAAAAATCAACCTATTTTCAGTTATTTTAAGATAACAGCATGGGGTTGGTACTTGCATTCATTTCTGGTTGTTCACTGGAATCAAACTTTTGACTTCCCGATGCAAATGCCTGTTCTGCAATTTCAACAACAATTTTACAGTCTGGTCTCTAGCTTTTAAGACATCCATCCCTGATTTGCATTATTGCAAATGTTGGAGTGGCCAAAGCCAAGAATTTGATTCAATGTATTAGGAGTTTCTGTATTAGACTGACAAGATCTCAACCTCCCCATTTGATGCTGAGCATTATGATGCATATATCACGTAACAAAAAAGAACAATATAAGAAGACATCCCTGATTATCAAGGTATGAGAAGAACAACCAAGAGCTTTAAATCTTCTTCCTCTCCCTGGTTGCACCTGCTTACAGCAAGAGCAGACCAGGTTCTATCAGTCCAGAGCTTCAACTCATGAATAGCAAGGCCCTTCCGGGTCACTGAATTAATTCCAACTTTTCCACTAACTCAAAAAGCTTACTTTGCCCTTTTGTATTTTTTAGTGTGCCCCACTTGACCCTCAGCAGGAATAACTTCAGGACATTCAGATCATGCTTTTGGAGGATCCTGGGTCCAAAAGTCCTTCTCTGCTCCAGACCATTTGTTCTCTTTCAATCTCTTCAACATTTTTAAAATGGAGATAACCCCCCAAAAATATTTTCATTTTCTTTCCCATGGTCACAAAGGCCTTTTCTCCTGTTCTCCTTGTATTTGCTCTGTTCTAAACCAACAGTTTTCTGAATCAAGTTCAACATAATTTGTGATATCAATAAAATAACTTAAATATTGTCTCACAGTGTTTGCCTTCCAAAAGAGCTTCTATCTCACCACAATTCCATTGTAAGCTTACCATGAAGGGTCACGAGCAATTTAACAAACAGGTAATTTCCATACAACTTAAGCATGGATGAAGTTCAAGCCTAGGTCAAAAAACAGACTCCATAAATCCAAACCCTCCAATCCAAGAAACATCCCCTCAGGTTTGGACACATTTTGGGCTGTAATCTTCAGTGGTAAAATTGGCACCATTTTTACTGATTCTTCAGTCCTTCCAATTCCCCGACCATAAACTCTGGGTTCGTGTTCTGCTCTCATTTGTGCAAGGGCATTAAGACCCTGGCACACAGCCAGCACTGCACATTCAAGCACTCGATTTCCAGCTCACACAGACACTGGATTCCCAGATAACACAGGGACAGCATCCATCAAACACAATTTTAGTAACAGAAACGCTTTTATCGGAAATTCTTAAAAATGCTTGGTCAGAAGCACTTTGTGGCTTAAGAACTTCAGGAGTTGCTACTCCCTTGATTATGAAAACTGGGGAAATCAAATCACATCCAAGGACATTCAGCAGCTGACCTGTGACACTTAAATGTGTGTTTGGGGGGTATTAACAGTATATGGATGCATGGACACAAAGAAAAGCGTGGTTTCACTCCCCTCTCCTCTGTTAATGAATTTGGTTCCATTACACCTGGTATGGAATGAATGGAAATGAAATAATGGAGCCCAGTTACCAAACTCTGTGTTGCAGGTGTTCCATTTTATCCAAGAGCTCAGCAGCCAGGGCTGTGACAGGGTTCAGCTCCCATCTCTCCTTCCACGGAATTGAGCTTACATCTCCCAAAGGACACTCCAGCACTTCCTCCATGCCCTCTCCTGACAGTAGTGGTGCCAAGAGTGTAAGGGGAACTGTAACACTCCAGGCTAGAGGTCCAATTAACTCACTATCCTGTCCCCAGGAGTGATCAATATCAGATGTTTAGAGTAAAACATAAGGACATGGAAAGTGTGTAATGATGCTGCCTACAAATACTCCACAGCAGCTTGTGACATCCAGAATGCCTCAGTCAAAGGTGGAACCCATTTACTGATCCCCCTGGCAGCTTTTTATCATTAGGTTCAGCAGCTGCCAGCACTGAACAAAATCCTGTGACAGAGTCTTCACAGTGAGCTCTGGTAGGCACACAGGGAGTATTCAGCATTGCATCCCACACGATGGAGCAATCCCAAATATGATGGAGCAATCCCAAACCTGGCAGCAAGGTGGTCAAAAAGCTGTCTTGGAAACAGCATACCTGGGTTTCAGCCCCAATTACATATCTAATCATTTAGGAAAATGAAATTACATCAGCAGGAGAGAGTGGGAGCATAAAGAATAGTCGAAAAGTGCACTTGAGGGTTCTTTGTGATAAAGGAGGTAACCCAGCCCACCTACTGGGTTCTGGGTCAGCAATCTACTATATAAAAGAAGGACTCATCCTCTAGTCTGTAAAAATAGCAAATATTTCACAGAATCACACAACAGTTCAGGTTAGACCACACCTCTGGGGATCACCTAGTCCAATTCCCTGCTCAAAGCAGGCTGCCCCAGCATCATGTCCAGTTGGGGTTTCCCTATTTCCAAGGATGGAGACACCACAGCCTCCCTGGGAAATCTGTTCCAGAGTTGATCACTTACAGTTATAAAGTTCTTCCCTACATTTGACTGGAATTATTTTATTTCAATTTCTGTCTTTTTCTCCTGGCCTTTCCCTGGACACCACTGAGAAGACTCAGGTTGGGTTGTTATTGTCATTTGTCCCCCCTCCCATGGTGACAGAGTCACAGTGTGTGACAGCCACAGAGTGGTTTGTTGAACTTGAATCTCATCCCATTTACAGCCAGGCTTTTTTTTTCCATAGATTTCAATATTGTCTCTTGTGCAAATTATTTTTTTTTCCCTCCAGTCATGAAAATGACAGCAGGAAACCACCTTTTAAAAAAAATATTCTAGGTGAAGTATTTCTTTGAACTTACTTCTTCCAGAACTACTTTTCTGCTTTTTTTATGTTGTCACTGTTGTCATGTAGTTTATTTACGTAGGAAGATATTACAGAGGGAGCACTTACAACTTTTCCCTGGATGTGCTATGTGCACAGAGAAGGCTTTTCAATACAGAATTTGGCAAACAAGTGCTGCCAGCAGAAGAGGGGACAGGAAGCCTCAAACCCATCCATCACCAGGATACCCAAAACAGGTGCCCAAGGAATTTGTTTTCTAGCACGACCCAGAAAGGGGAGGTGTGCTGACACCTGTGAACTGCTCACCCCGACCCACACAGATTATCAGTATGAAACATCAGCGTTCAAAGTAAATAAAAACACCTCATGCAGCAACGTATTTGAGTTAAATTTAAAAACCGTGGTCAAATCCCGCTGGCTTCAGGCTAAACACAGATTTACAGGCTCTGCTGAACACAGTTTGCTGTACCTGAGCTCTGCCTCCCAGGGGGTTGCAGCCACCTCTCCTGGGGGAAAAGTTTGTGGAGGAGAAAGATCTTCCCCTTCCCTTCTGCCACGGTGCTAAGATCCTTCTAATGAGAAACTCATCCCACCTCCAAAGCTTCAGAAAATGACAAATTTCCCCTCCACCATCTTAAAATGCCAGTTTATCCTTACGTGGATTTGAGCAGCAGGACACCCTAATATTTTGGGGAAAAGTCATTCCTCTTACACTCCTCTTACAATCACAATCACAATTCTCTCAACAGAAGTGAACATCCTCCAGGCACAAGGACTGCCCTATGCACAGGCTTTCATTCTGCACATCCTGGCCTGGGACAGGAAAGGAAGCAAAGTGCTTCCCGAGGTTAAACACAACCAAGAGGAGGACGAGGTGCAGCTCACGCTGAGCACAAGTAGATTTTGGCATGGTTGTTCCTGAAAGCAGAGGCTAACAAACAAGCAGAGTTGGGTGTGCATCTGAGCAGATGTGGGCTGGAGCAGCATCCTCGGCCGTGCAAATATAGCTCTTGCTTCCTTCTTTGGCCACATCTGTGCTGCTAAGCAGAAACCATTTGCTAACCACGCAGCAGTGGCATTCACATCAGCAGAAAACCAGACTCCTCGTCCCTTCCTGCTTTGATCAGCAGTTACTGACCACAGGAATAAACAGAGGGCTGTGCTCCTCGGCTGCTCCAAGCAGGATCTGCTGTTCCCACGTGGACAGCAGCGACAGCAAGAACAGGCCCAGCCTGTTCCAGAAGAGCTCTCTGTCCTCACATAAACCTCTCTCGCCGACACAAGGAGCACAGCAAGGAAAGGGCAGCTGAAGGAGGGCATTCCCCTCTCAAATTTTGTGTTTGGAAGAAAAAATTATTTTAAAATTTAAAAGCCAGAGCTTGAGACATCCCTGTTTTTAATCTGGAAATTGAACATAAGCTCCCCTACATCACTGGCAGGGGATAGAGGCGTGTCTGCTACAGAACGTGCTTCTGAGGGAAACTATTTGCTGCTAATAAAAAGTCCCAAATTCCTTGCAAATTCGCTGTCCCTTTCAGAAAAGGGTTCCAGAAAGCTTAGAGCTCTAATCCAAATTGTTAATAATCCATAAAGAATACTGCACAGTAATTCAGAAAACAGTCTCTTCCAACAGACAGTAAATGGAAACTGCCTGCTTTAAAGCATATTTTGACAGCTGCTAGCATCATTCAACATTTCAAATAAAAGAATCAGCTCAAAAGAAACAGAGTAAGGAAGCGAAAAAATTTGAAACAACAAAAAGGTCTCTTGTGAAAGCTCTGATTTTCTCCTCTTGTGTGTCATCTTCACCTATTGAATGGAAACACACTGGTGGGATGGGTGTTGGAAGAGAGGGGACTGCAGGGAAAACTCTGTGAGCTGTTTCCTTTTCAGGGAAGTTTAATTAATGGCATTTCTGAGAAGGATTTTGATTGACAGGATTAGTGCCAGCACTAAAAGTTACTATTTGTGGATCCTGGAGCTCACAGCTCCCATAAAAATAAAACGGTTCAGAAAAGAGCTTTGTGCAAATGAAGGCATTCCCTCAGCAGGGAAGGTTCATGTGAACCTCTTCTGTGGCTTCCCTTCACATGGGTTTTTCTGTGGAGATAGGACAGCAGAAAGTCCCTGGAGAACACACTCCCCCCAGGAGGCAAAAGGTTTGATTCCATTTTCTAGGTTAGTCCTTGGGGAAGGTTTCTAAAAGGAGTCAAAATTGAACCCTAAGAATGAGTGTTCCCAAGTTTCGTGGAGGGGAACATTTGGTTCCACTTTCTTTTCTTTTGGATTTATTTCAGCTTTTAGTTCAGGCTAACTTTTAGTTTTCAAATTCCTACCTCCCTCCTACTAAGATAATCCAGTATTTTCCTAGCAACACTCAGCTAGTGTTTCAATTCTCTAATTGCCTATAAAGACTTGGGACAAATGATTAAGCTGACCACAAGCATTGTGTTTTATTTGATTCTTGTCAAATCTTTAAGTACTATCTCAAATAAACCATCTTTTAGAAGGCATAATGCATTATATGCCAAAACAAGAAACTGGAAATAAGCCAGTGCTGCTCCACTGCAAAAACAAGGGAAGGACACAGCATTCCAGTTCCCACAGGAAGCACACACCAGTTTGCTGAACCATCCTCCAGAAACTTTGAAATGGAAGAAAAGAAGAAGAAAAAAATTCTTTTCGCTTTCTACATCCCTTCTCTATCACCTTCCTCAAACAGGGTGACATAGTTCAGATCCACTTATTCTACCCCAGAAGTTTTCATGCACCTCACTGGCATCACATCTTGACCTTTTTGCCCCCTTTTTTCCTCTGTTCTTCTCCTGCTTTCCTGTCCATCATTCCTCCCCCACTGTACTGTTCTCCAGCTTATTTGCTCACTCCTGTTCACATTCCTGCTACACCAAACTGGAACCAATGTCTTGGCCCAGATCCTCTTCCTCCTACTCCTTATTGTTACTGTGCTGGTATCTACTACCTCTGATCCTATCAGTTTTGAGGTTCTTCCCCCCATAAATCTCCAATCTCTCCCTTTTTGCGCCCTAAAAAATGCTTGGATAACATCATTTCTTCAAATTATAACCATTCATCTGCATTTGTGCTTGCCTTTCTGACTGAGGCAGGATGAACAGAGGAAAAGTATCATGATGCACCAGCATGCTGCCACTTTTTCAGGAATAATGCAAAAAAAACCAATGCAAAAAGCTCTTATGAAGTGGCTGTATCAGGTGTGGAAAGCTTGCAAATCAGGCATCACAAAGACTGCCCCCAGTAGCAACATTATTGGTGATTAATACATATATCTTCTTCCACAGTCTGCTTCCAGTGACCCAACAAACCAGCACTTTTATTCCAGCCACTGCATTTCTGTCTGGGAGCAGCTGGAGGTTTGATGCCTTCAGCTCCCACTGCTGCTGGCAGTGTTTAGTAGGCAGGACTGCATTATTATCTCAACTTTAATTAGCTTAAAAACGCCTGCAGAAAGCAGCAGATACTCCTGAGTACTGAAGGGCCTCTAGATGTCCACACAAATACTGAAATTTTGGTCCACTCAGGGAAGCAGGTTGATTGTTACAGATGGACACCATCACCTCCACCACATAAGTCATCAGCTTTGTCACCACAGGCTGCAGAATGGACCATCACCCTGACTTCTTCCTGTCCTGCCCCATGGATGGAGGAAGTGAAGTTGCTGCAGAGGGCAAGGCAAGCAAGTCTATTTTCCAACTCTTCACTCAGTGTGCAAACACCAAACCTGGCAGTTTGCAATCCGTCATCTGAAGGAAAACCACCAAGGCTTTGTCAGCCTTCACACACTACCTGCGTGCTCAGTGATACCTGAGCTTTGCCAAACCCACTCCGTTTATTTTAATGAGCTACAACTCGTAACTTCAATATGCAGTTTTAAATCTCTCCTCGCTTGGCAGCCACATAAACAGCAAGGAATGTGCACATGACAAAAAAAGAAGTTATCCTGGTCACACCTATCACTTTTCCAAAAGGAAGGGCATGCTCAGGTACTGTAGATGAGAATCTCGATGACCGAGCCCCAGCTACTTGTTTAGACTGTTAGCCTTGCTTTCAATGGTAGGAAATATTACATAAAATCCATGGAACACATACAAGCTAAGTGCAAATGATGAAAGAAATCAGCAAGGGAAAAGAGGCCAGAGAGCTGTTGTGATGGAAGAATAGCAGCTGGAAAAACTGAAGTCAACCCAGCTATGTTATTTTTTAATTAAAAATAAACACAGCCTTTGTTGCCAAGGGATTGGTTAGCATTCCATTTTAAAAGGGGAAAAAAAAAAAAAAAAGGAATTTTGTTTTACTTCATTCTCATTCCCCTCCTAACCTCCCTCCCCTCTCTGTCCCCTCCTTCCCCCCCAAAAGGTATTTATAGATTTTGCAAAAAATAACATGGTCATAAAACTTAGTTCAGTCTGCAGCACCACACAGAACCACCTATTTTTAAGGCATTCTCTTTCTCTCACATCAATGCCTCCTTGATTAAAAATAGCCAGACTATCATTTTAATTTTGTTAATTGTTTTGTCTTCTGCTGCTGAGGTCTACAAGTGGCTAAAGTGCACGTGTGTGAAGGATAAAAACCCTGTTTGGACAGCCCTGTTAATGAAGGTTTCAGCAGACCCACGTTAATCCTTCCATGTTCAGCCTTGCTTCTCTTCAACACTAAACTTCAAAAGCTGCAACACTGAGCTTTTACTCACATCTGGTTGGGGGTTTGTCCTAGTTCCTATGAAATTTTCCTGTGTCCAAGACCAGTGAAGGTCTTACGCTGCTTCTCTGCAGTCCTCGCTTCACAGACCGGAGTGTGGAGTCACCAGCAGAGAAAAACCAAAGAACCCAAAGACTCAGTTCAGGATTTTCACACATTCCAAGGACTCAAAGGTTAGCTATTTTTAAGGGCTACCTACCTCATCACCCTCTTTCCCCACAGCTTTTCATTCATTCATCTTCCACGTTTCTTGCGTGCTTTTATTACGCCTGACCTCAGAGAAGGTTTCTGCTACCGAGGTCTTCTCCACGCAGCTTCCACATCACATTTCAAAATCTTATCTGGCATAATCAACTTCTATTTTCTCTCTTACCATCTGCTTTGCTATCTAAACATTTTAAGATGTTTTAGGCCATTATTCATATGAAATACGTTTCCAGAGGCAGTTGGAATTGTTCTGATAAAATAACGTAGGAGTTGATGGGGCAAAACCTCCCCAAACCAGATCAAATGAAATGGACATTTTCTGTAGAAATATCCATCTTCATCTGAGCAAATGTATCAGTTCTCACTGAATCAAAGGAAGATCTATCTGATAATTAGTCATTAAGCTAAGTGGTGAGAAAAGAGAATTGAGGTGAAGTAAAAATACTTGCATGTACCTCCTGCATCTCAGGTAAGCACCATCGTTTCATCAGCCTAAAGGGTGTTCAGGAGTGGGATTTTTTTTGCTACCTGGACTATCTGGAATCGCTCCAGTTTACATTAAAAGACTGTACATTGAAAAAGGGAATATAATTGCTTAATTATTGATTCAGTGCAGAGCAATTCTAAAGAGAGTCATGGCCAGTAACAGCGCAGTACAGGATGGCAAATGCACCCACATTTTCACAAGAGAAAGACCCAATATCCACCCCAGCTGCACAGAGGGGCATTTCAACCTTCAATCTTGCAAAGAGATCTGAAAATAGATTAGAATGAAAGTGTGTCTCTTTCTGCTTTCCTATTTAACAAGGCCCTTCTGTGCATCCCAATGAATTTCCAGAAAGACTTTGAATTCGTGAAAATTTAAAGACAGAAATCATTTTTCACCCAGCTCTGGTCAGTATCTGCTGACTCACATCCAGATTCCTCCAGTATTTGAATCTTCCATTGACTCCAGAGAAAATTTGTGGTTGACCACAGAGCACAAGCTTAGCTAACTAAATACCATAATGCATATTATTTGCCATGCAACTGTAAGCACAGGAGAAAGAGGATACTGGGTTGCAAAACATTTTTCTTTATGCTTTGCATATTTTTTGGAATAGGAAAGAAAACCACATGAGGCAAAGCAATGTATTTGTTTTGTCTCAAGGACATTGGCTCACAAATAAATGTAACTGCAACTAGTCAGAGTTCAAGTCATTGCTGCCCAAATTATAAAAGAAAAAAAAAAAAAGAAAAAGAAAAAGACAAGGCCTTTGGAAATCAAATGTTATTCTTCATCCCAAGAAAATATAAATAACTCAACAGTTTAGTGACCAACAGTACACAACAGAATGAACTGTGGGTATTTAAGCATCAAAGCAGAGCTGAAACGTCCTATGAACATTGACTCTGTTTTGTGGCAACACAAAGTTGGATTCAGCATTAGAAAATAAGAGAAAGGCAGTGAGAGGAATAACTTGGCACTGGCACACCCTAAGCATGCTAAGCTTCAGCCTTCTTGGGGTTCACACCAATTTCCCTGTAAGAATAGATTTTGGTTGAATTAAACATGATTGGAGGGATGGTTTTATCTTTCAGATGGTCACTCGCTGCCACAGTCTAAGGGTTACATGAAAATAGAGGAGTCAGGAGGCTTCTCAGTTAAACTCTTTCTTTTCCAGCTAGGGTGACTATTTGACTACCAAAATAGAAACTTCCTAATTCTTACTGCTGAGGAGGATTCTATTATCCTTCTCACAGTGTTTTTGCTTTTCTTCAAGATTTGCAACAGCTCAGTGTAAAAAAAACCCAAACCAATGCAAAATCTTTGGGAGGTTCCTTCCATTTTCTGTAAAACAGCAGGGGTAGGTACAGTGACAAATTCTGAGCAGGACAGGGGAACCAAAATAAAACTCAAAAGTGCAAGGGGAAGACAGAAGAGCCCATCTAGAGGGAAAGAGTTGTAATAAATTAAAAAATACCATCAGTCTTTTTATTCAGAACAGTCACAGCAGCAAGAATAACAGTGATGTTGCTGTTTTAAAAGGCTGGGAGGCTTCTCTCACCAGCACTATTTTGCCTTTTACATCTGAGACCAAGCAGCTAAGCCACTGAAAAGGCAAGCATGTGCCAAAATGGGCAAAGCATTCAAGACCATCCACGTGTCCCATCTTCATCTGGCAAACAGAAAATGCAATGCTATTTACAGCCCTTTGATATTTCTTTGTTTCTCATGGGAAACGAGTTGATGTTGTCTATTGCCAGCTCTCATTGTTAACAACACTCATGGAGAGTTTATTAATTTTATGTCTTGATGCCATTTTTCCAAAGCAACCTTTCTATAAGGGTCACATTAGATTAATAAACAGCAAAAGTATCATGTAGACATCAGGACTCGTTCACCAAGTGGAATTCAAGAAGACTGACGCTTAAATTTTATGTATTTCCTATTTAAAAACAGAACCCTCTTGTCAGCCTCAGGATTTCCTTGATCTTTAAGTTGTAGAAATATACAAAACTAAACAATAGTCACCCACTCCACTGATTTCTCCTATCCCTGTAATATACAAAAACACAGTTCAAAGAACATTTCCATTTGAATCCTTTCCATCTTCCTTTCCCAGTCCTGAAAATCTGTGAATGAAGCAGTTCATATGGGAAGTGATGCCCATATTCATCCACTCAGTGGATGCCAAGTTAACACACTTCTCCCAGCTGAAAGAGTGACTATTTTATCTGGAATGGCAGAGCCCTGTTCCATCAGAATTGCCACATCATGACAATGGCATGAAGTTACCACCACTTTAGGTCCATTTCTTTTGATGTAAGTCAGAGAGAGGATCTCTGGTCTCTACAGCCCCCAAAGCTTTTAAATTTATAAGGCCACACTACCTATTACAGCTTACACCTACTTTATGAATACTTAAAATAACGTTACCACCTGAGCTGAGTGAAAAAAGCTGACAGAAGGAATAGCTGTAGAAACAAATCTGCCCTATGCTTTAGATAAAAACACTCCCAGAACACACAACACAAGGATGAAAGAGGACCTGGAAAATTAAACCAAAGGGAAGGAAGATGTTAAAAACAAAGTGAAGCAGTGATACACAGGCATCAAAGAAGATGAAAAATATGGGCAGAAGGATTGGCACAAAGGGAATGAGACAGGTTTAGCAACAGACTTGAACAGGTTCATTACAGCAGAGGCCCAAAGCAGCTCTTACAGTGCCTCCAGTTGTTGCAGCTGCATGGTGTCACTCCAAGGCATTATGACATTGTTCTTTTATATTTAGAACATATAGTAAATATAAAAATATATATATTTAGTATATATAGTATCCTCAGTGCTGCTTGCCCCATCTTCAGTCACCAAAAGGACAGATGATCTGCACTGCATGATTTTGCATCCAGCAAAGAGAAGGAATCTGTGTTGATTAACTATCAGATAGGAGGAGTGCATAAAAATCCTTATGATAACAAATAGTTCATGCAACAGGGCTCATTGTACCTGTGTGTCCAGCAACAGGACATTTAAAAAAGATAATCAAAGAAATGGGAGGGAAAAAAAAGAGAAGAATGAGAGTTTGAGAAGTTAAATGTCCAGTGCTGTAGCTCTGAGTTTAATCTACAAAACAGCTTTCGTCAGAACAATTAGCTTGTTCTCCTCTGAGCCATTCATCATCTCAGATATTTTTCTAATTTTGACTTCTCCCCGCTAGAGATCAGAAACCTCCTAAAAAATTATCATCTAGGGACTCCTCAGCCGGAATTTGGACTGGCCTACACAATTCCTGCAGACAGTGCTCCTTGACTTTTTCCCATAGACCTCACCACTGCAGAGCAATGCCTGGAATGCCAGAGCTCCGTGCTGCAGAAACTGGGCAGAGTCCTGGTGACAGCAGTGGCAGCTGTGGCAGCCCACTCAGGCACAGGGTGACTTCCAGGGAGTGTCTGGCTACTCTGCATTTTTCCATCCAGGGTGCCAGAACTGGACAGTAATTTTAGTGATCCTTCTAGCAGCAAATCCCCGATCCCAGTCATGGCTTTGCCCTCTGCACGTTTGTGGGAAATCAAAAGAGCTGCACTCCAGCATGAGGAAGACACAGCAGAAAACTCCACACAGAAAAGGCTTCAGGGAATACTTTGTTATCTCTTCACCTGGCTAAATCTTTATGGTTTCTTGCAATACACAAGCACAATATAGCTCTACTCACTTTCAGTCAACACTCAACCAACATTAAAGTTTTTGTTTCTGTCTGTGGTGTGCATAGGATTTCCACTGCACTAAGGAGTGATTCAGAGTTTTCAATCTCACCACAAACCTGTGAAGGAAGGAGTAATTTCTGTTCTCATTTTACAAAAGGCTGATCATAAAAGAGGGAAAATAACTTGTACAGTCACAGACACGTTCTGTGAATGAAGACCTTACACAGGGGCCTCCCAGTGTGTCAAACAGTGAAACAGCTTTTTTATTATTACTATTTGGTTTTCTTTACAGGGGGAGAAAAAAAAAGGCCACTTTCTCTGAAAGAAACAAATTATTCATTTCCTAGAAACACAAAACTGGTTTCTGTCAAATTCTTTCAGTGGTATGCTCTGAAAAGGGAGAGAGGGCAGTGACAAATGTGGCAGAAGATGATGAACTGCTGCCTTCTTCAGAAATAGCAATTCCATTGCTGTCAGCTTGCTGGCTTGAGCCAGAACCAAAGAACTTTACAGATTGAAGGGCCTCTTTATACAACCATAAATGACATCTAAGTCATTTAAAATAATGGGGGGGAGGAGGAGGATGTAGAAAAGAGAGGAAGCTTCAGACAAGTCCCAAGTATTGTCCTGTTCTAAACCTACAAAACAGCAGCAATATCTTTAGTGCCCCTTTAGAACTGCAGGAGGATCACCTGTGCTTGGTGGTTGACCAAACATCTCTGAAAATACTACATGAAAATCTCCATGGAGTTAATGTAGAGACACAGATTTCTCAGCCCCCAAAGAGTGTAGCATTCTTACTTCTTCAAGATAGATCTGACAGAATTTCAGGCAGATGTTCACCAGAAAGCTGTCTGTAATAAATTTCTACTTGTGTGACAGCCTTAAGACTTCTTGAAATCAGGATGCAATGCTCAAAATGTATCCATTTGTTGCTTTCTTCATTCTTTTAAGGAGGAAGGTATTCCCTGGGGGCATTCAGAAGCGGTGCATGGTAGGTACATCCACATTCTGATGAAATCTCGAAGTCTTCCTGAGCTGTTTGCCCTTCTTCCATGTGTCCATGCCCTAAGACTCATGATCAGACCAACCAACTGCAAACAAAGCTTTTCTATTCTTAGGACACACACTCATAAAAATTACTCCATTCCCAGATGTGCAGATTGCTCTGTTGATTGATTTGTCTCCATTTTTAAATACCTGACTCAATACAAAGACTGCCTGGCTGTACACAGCAGTGATGGGTTGGTTTGCTCTCTGTGGTGCCCTGCACACCACACCCACAGCCAAGCAATAATGGATCACACCATCAATGTAAAGTTTATTGCTAGAGCAGAAAAGGACAAAAAAAAAAAAGAAATAAACAAAAAACGTTAAACCCAAAACCTCACACATACAATTTCACCAGTTCAATCCTGCCTTTACAACTGCAGCCTTTGGCTAATACACAAACAGCTTCTTCTAGGAAGAAAAAGCTGCACTACTTCAATGAGAAGTACAATTCTGAACAGATGCAGCTAAGCCCTGACAAATCCCTGGGTAGACATAATTATTTCAGTTTGAGAGCTTCGAGTGTGACTGGAAATCCGAACACTTTGAAGATGACATAAATCAAAGTAGCCTCTCCTTCAACATGGTGATTTCCTCTGCTTGGAGTCCCTTCCACTTTGAGAAAATGGATATAAATTAGTCTCTCAAAGCAATACACACTCTTCACCAGGATTACATGAAGCACTTTTTTCAAGGAGAGAAAAAATGAGCTTTTTCCCTCAGGTCTGCTTGTGCAGCTTAAAAAGTTGTCATAATGACATGGTGCTGGGTGACTACTTTGTACAACAGTGACAGAAAACCAGCTTCCCTCCAGTTTAAATGCAGATGAAAACCTCAGCACCATGGCACGAGGGAAGTGTGGTGACACAGGACAAGCACTCTGGCATTCTGTCGTGGTGCCAGTGGTGGGGGTTTCAGTGAATTTTTGAGAATAGGACTACAGGCTTTAGGACTCATGGCTGATTTCTGGTTCTGCACTTCCTTCCACCTCCACACCAGCATCATTAGGGCAACCAGATGATTAGCTCTGTTTCCTCTGGGCTGTCTTTAGATGTGCCATGTGAAGGTAGCCAGCTCAGCTACCAGCAGTCATTTCAAGAATGTGAGCAGTGAGACCCAGCTGAAGAACTGCTCACTCTTAGCAATACCAACTACCCTGGATGAGCAGCTGCTCTCCCAGAAGAAACACTCCTGGCATCAATCTGTACCAGAGAGGAACTACAGCATTATGCCTGTTCAGCTGCTCTGAAGGACAAGAACACCTTCTGGATCTCGTTCTTGCAGCAGTTTTCCCCTGCTCTTTCCTCTGCTGTGAAATACCAAACACCACACAGACAATGCAGTATGAGAGCCTTGCCACATACAGTCCAAACACTGATTTCCAGCCTCCAGACTACAAGTGAAACTTGTCCACAAGACATAAACTGATCTTCATTTATATACTAGCATCCCCACTGGGGGTATGGTGCTCCATGTACTATCATATTAATTTCTAATAACTCCAGAAAGTTAAAAAATCCCTAAATCCCTAAAAATCCCTATTTTTGCCTACAGATGGTTGCATCAAGTAGTTAGACATTTTATATACACTGATAAATGTTACAACAGATTTAACACAAAAAGAGTGTGCAAACATACATGCCATACCACCTTCCATAGTCTAAATAAAGTACAGCAGGGCACTTCCTCAGGTAGGAACTTTCCTGTAGAAACTAGACCTTTTGAGGTCAGGAAAAACACACATGAATAAGGTTTTGCTCTAAAGAATAAGCTTCAATAGTACACTGAGAAAAATGCATCCACTGGAACAACTATTTTTAAAAACTCAGCATCTTAAAAGGAACTGCTCCAATTGCTGCCTTAATCAACATCATAACTTACAACACAACTTGCAATTAACATATGGTAAATAGCATCTGCCAATTAGGCTATCATGTGCACTGTACATCTGATTCCTGTTTTCACTGGAATGCAGCTATTAGTGCTGGAACTTGTCCAGGGTCTCTGCTTTGGCCTCTAATGCTCTTTAGATGAGCAGCCCTCAACTTTGTGCAGCATTTAAGAGCAAGACAAGATTCCTGCACATATGAATTAGGTCATAGATATGAACCTTGAAAGGAGGTTCATTAGTCATTTTTAGAGCTCCACTACTTTAAAGTAGAAGAAAATAAATCACAGAATACATCCACTTCATCACTGCACAGTGTCATCACAGACAGCACAGTTAAAACTGTATTAATCACACATATCCCACCATTTCTCTCTTTGTTCCCTGACCATCCTTTCCCTTTTCTTCCTTTTTCTTTGTTAAACTTCATAGACTGGGAAAAAAAAACACAAGCATTTTATTTTATTTACTTATTCAGGATCAAATCTCTGCTGTTAAGTGTCTTTTATGGGTGGCTAAGGATTCACACTTTCCAGGACCATCTCTATTTGCTCAGCATCTGTCAGGACAGTTTTGCAAGCCCACAGTTTTTGCTCCTGATGAAGCTGCAATACCCAAACACAGAGTGCTCAGCAAGTCACAGAGGTAGGAGATGGGAAGCCTCCTAAACTTCTTGCACATCAAAAAAGCACAAGACAGTGAGGGGTTCTAAGTAACTGAATGATCAAAGCATGAATAAAAAAGAGAGCTATCTTAAAAGGTCCATAAGTGTTGCTTTAACTTTCTGAAATCAAAATCATTCAAAGGGGCATGTTCCAAATTTAAAAATAGAAAAAACCTAATGTACCATGGAAAGTTTGTGCTTTTACCTGCCTCAGTAACTCAGGCTAGAGTGGCAAAACAATCTTTATCCAAAAGATTCCACAACTGGTGAGGGTGACAATTCATTTTAGGGTTCCAGAGAAAAAGAATGCTGGGGAAAAAGCCACTGCCACAATTATCAGTCAAACTACAGAAAACAGAGTTCAAGCCTTTGAAAGACATCCTTTTACCAGCAAGAGAAAGTTGTGACCTAGGACTCAAGATGAGACTTCTCTGCCTAATTCTGTCATGTGATTTCGGGGTGAGATTGGGGACAGGGGGTTACCTCAATGCTGCTTCTTCCCCTACTGCCCTTTGATTCTCATCTGATCAGATTTTAAGTCTTTGAGGCCTTGGAATGCTTTTCAACATAAACAGTGCTTAAGCTCCCCCTAAATGAGGTATAAAACTATTAATACAGAAAATAGAGAAGTGTTTTGGTTTCTTCTCTCTGGGATAGAAAGAATACCAATAGAAAGTCAGAGGAAGCACGCAAAATTTTCCACACTAATCTACTGACTGCATGCTGCAGAGTCAGGGTCCATCAGGAGCACTGCAGGCTTTGCTTCAGCCTGAAAGCCAAAGCTCAGTTGGTCATTTCCATCTGTGCAATGCACACAGCAAAGGTTTGTGTGCACCACTCCCTCGTGTGCCCCTGCTGCTGTCAAACACAGAGGGGGAAGAAAAGGGAAACGTGAACCAATGCAGTCATTTTCCTTCCCACACACAACCCCGGGCTGAGATGATGTCAGATTTCACAAGCAAAACAAGTCTGAATGACAGCAGCATTTGAGAGGAGAGAATCCAAAGGGAAACCTGTGTTCATCCAAAAGTGCTGCTGCTGATTCAACAGGCAGCATCCCTGCTGCAAGGTCTGTAAGGAATCAAGGCTGTGTGTGATACATGGCTGTCACTGCTGGGGAGCTTTGGCTTTCACAGAATGGGGAAAAAATGCCTAAAGGCCATACTCTCTCCTGTGCCAAGCAAATCCTGAAGGGATTATTAGGCTGGTCACCTTTACACTCAAGATATCCAACTTCCTGCTGAACTATAAAAATCATACTGGTCTAGTCACTGCTGTAATTTCTGGGAGCTCTCAACCAGCTCTGCTAAATTATGAATCATATAGGAATAAATGCAAAGAAAAAGCCCAGGTCCCTTCAATTCTTTTACTGGAATAAAAATGGGAAGGGTGGGCAGGGTGGGAGGGGGCAGTCATGATGGCATTATGCCACTTGAGGTGCTGCTCCTTCCAGGGAATTTCTCTGCAGGATAGCTGTGGTTGGACTGCATCCTTTTTGTGCCAAAGGTGACAAGACTTGGACTGAGAACATAACCCTCAGCCTTGACCTTTAGTCACTGCTGGAAGTCACACTGGAATTTTTGTTAAGTGTAGAAGCGCTTGGGAGAATTAATTCCAAGTTCCCCTCAATCTGTATCTCCTCTGTAGATTAAGATTAATGCACATCCTACCTAGACTTATTAGATCCTGCATACCAGGATTCATCTGGCTGTATCAAAACATAGATCTGCTGCCTTCCTCTTTCCTCCTCATACCCAAGCAGGCTTTGGCAAAAACAGAGATTGGAGAGAACAAAACAATCGAGTTTTCTGCTTTTCAACTGCTTTCCCCACATTTCACTCCCCTTGCTCCCAGCTTGCTGCTATTTCACATGCCCCACTATTCAGGACAGTAACCTCCATTTGAGGTAGGATTTGAAAAGGATGAGGGAAAAATCGACCCATTTTTTTTTCCCCCCTTGCATATGATTTTTCAGAAAGACAGGTGAGGAAGGTACATGACACTTGAGGTGATGTATTGGTGACTCCTGTCATTTCAGAGTAACCTTAGACTCGGAAAAAAATACAGCAAGCTCGAATCACATTAAAGCCCTGATTTAGCAAAGTGCTCCAAAACACATGCTTATAGTTAAGCATGTGCCTAAATGCTTTGCTGAATTAGGACCTGTGTTGGTAAAAGGGGCAACTGATTAATGGCTTCTGACAACCACCAGAAACTAATGAGCCACAGGCCTCTGCTTTTTCCTCCAAATGACTGTACTTAAACCCAAAGGAAATTTCATTATGGAAACAGAAAACACTTATAAATAAATCATACGTGCCTCCTTCGCAAATATTAATTTTTATCTGCAATTAGTGGTAAACCCAAACTTCCTTTCATACAGTAATCAGAGACAGTGCCATTTGCCCTGTGAAGCTGGTTATTCTTTCAAACCCATAAATTTCTTCCTCGCACTCCATGGTTTACAGAAAGCTCTGTGAACTCAGCTAAACCAGCCACGAAATATGCAGGGTCCAACACAGGAACCAAAAGTTTGCCTGAGACAAACTCGAGGGTGAATCACTGTACAATCCACCTAAAACCAAGAGCTCATCAACATGACGTGCTGAAACCTGCTTCATGCACTGAGACACATTACAGGACCAAATCCCAGGGAATTCACCTATTTTCTGCCTCCCACATGAGAGGTGGAAAAGCTCTGGGACAGTGAGAGGATAACCTCAATCCTCAAAGATGCAATCCAGCTGTGTACCAAGTGTTCACCGTGGTGGAGGTTTTCTGACTGGCCACGTGTTTTAGCTTTTACTTTGTTCGTATTTAGAGGCAGGACAATCCTCTGGCACATCTCCAGGAGCCGTGGCATTCAAGCCTGAAGTCAACCTCACCTAAATCTCATCAAACAACTCGTTTTTCCTAGCAGCATTCACTGAAGCACAGCACTGACACCACCCCCAGCAGGATGAAAGGAACCACTTTTGTTAACACTGATCTAACAGATACACCTGGAAACTCCAAGATCACAAGTTACAAAACAGGGACTGTAATATTTGAGGTCTCGTTGTTACCACTTGTAAGGAATGTAAAATTATTCTCCCTTTTTCCATTTTTATGTATGTATTTTAGTCATCTAAACCAGGTTTCTAGAGTAGAAATATGTTATATAATGGAAAATAACATGAGAAATACACAACTGATGCCATACAAGACTTTAATGGGTGTTTACAGAGGTTCAAGGGAAGAGGGAAGTGGATTTCATGCAACATGATAACTGTGAGCAGTTCATTTCCTTCATTCACACCCTCTTTCTGAAAAAGCACCACTTGACCTGTAATTTTAAGGATAACCAAGGTAATTTGAATTCACAACTGGCTGACCAATTATGCCCAGGTTAAAGCCTGCAAATCTGGACATCTGTGCCCCCATTTCTGCCCTGGTAGCTCATGCTGTCCATACCTGCATCACACCTTTGTACCAGCTCTGTGGTGGCTTTGCAGGCAAGGGCAATGCCCAATCCACCAGAAACCCTGCCAGGAGGAAGTGAAGCTGGCAGCTGGCTTGGCAGCACCAGGAATCAGATCACAGATGCCTCACACTATCCAAATACAACATTTCTTATCGATTACTATGAGCCCTCATGGACAATTTGTCACTGAACCATGACCTACTGGTGAGACAGGGACTTCAGCTGCCACAGTTTTATTTAAATGCTTCTTGAATATCCATTTTGGCCTTTGTAACAGAGATGAACTCCTAAAGGCAGCTCTGAGGAAAGAAGAGTGACATCATTAACATTCCTGAGCCCTGGGGAAATGACCAAACCCAATTTTTAGGTTTTTTCTATCCAGAAAAAAAAATGTTTCAGTTCCCTAGGTTTGCATCAGATCTCTATGGATCAGACAGACTCTAACAATGCCCCAGAGGAAAGGGTGGGGAGGCAAAAGGAAAACACTTGATTTTTTTCCACAAATCTACAAAAATAAGATATTACATTACTGAGCACGTGCTCAGTGTTTACACTTCTGTTTCACTGTGAAGAGGAAAACAAATATCTACCTTTGCCCAAGTGACTTATCAATATGTTTATTGTAATTCAGATCCTGGCTCAAACCATATTTGAAAGTCTATTTCATGTTTCCATGGATTTCAATTACCATTTTTGGTAATTGAAAAATTACCATTTCAATTACCATTTTTGGTAAAACGGATTTCAATAACCATTTTGTAAACACACAAAACAGAATTTTATAAACAATACCTAGCAGCCAGCTAAGTATTCACCACAGCACCATGCACAAAATATTCCTAGGTTCAGACAGGAAACTTTCAGCAGTTTCAAAAGGAAGACAAGGTGCTGAGCTTAAAAATGCATGTCCTTATCTGTGCAGGGCGTGGGAAAGTTTGAAACAGCAGGTATTTCCTCTTCCTAGCACTGTGAAAATCTCAAGTTATCACCCTAAGAGGCAAGCTCAGATATTTCTGAAGGTGAGTGCTGTGCCTGGGCAGTCACCAACACAATAAAGCTCACCCCTTTAGCAAGTCTCTTCTGAGAATTTTGGCCAGATTCTGCTTTACCCACGCAGAACCCGTAGAGATGCACCACTGATACGTGGCCCTGTCGCTGGTGGNAGGTCAAAATACACCCTGTCCAGGGGGGGGTCACACGGCTCAAAACAGGCAGAGGAATGTCCTCTGCATTTTGGGTATCAACATGGCCCCATCCCTCACACCCACACCTGGGCAAATAGTGAAAAAAAACCCCTTGTATTCTTCAGAGGATTTAAGCTTTTTCTCTGCTTCATTACAGTAACAGATACATTGTGAATTCTTACCACTGTGCTTCACTACAATAACAAGCCCAATTTTATATTTCCTAGGCCTTGTGTTTCCACAGCTGTTTTCTCTCCTGCATAGTTACACTGACAGGCACTCTTCTTCATTCCCCCTCTGTTTTACAAAGTAGAAAAAGCTGGCTTGAACTGAATGAACAGCCCAGCAGCATTAAAGAACACTGAGGGACCTTTCCCTCTGTGTTCTGCATTCAGCACACTCAAACCATGGCAAAAGGGTGCTAGGAGCTGACAATCTCTTTGCCACCAATGCAGACATTCTCAGTTTACTTCTTTAGGGAATTTATAAGGCCTGTCCTCTTCGTTAACAATCATCTGAGCATTCAGGAAGCCTCTGGGAAGCCAGGCTGGAGGAAACCAGGATGATTCTCCCACTATCATGGTGAATTTACTTCAAAGGCTCCAAAGTCTTTAAGTCCTGGTGTAGCAAGAAGGATTAGAGGAGCAAGCACCTTGCTTTAAGCTGTCCCTCTTACATGGAAGGAGGTGGTTTCCATTTTAATAACATGATATCTTCCACAGGACTCACTCTACTTTCAACAAAATATTTGTTCTTCTGTCATGGCATTACCTCTTCTTTCTCAAGATTTCTAAAACCAGATATTAAAAATTAATGTGAAGCACACCCATAGGTGTTGGAGAAACTTGGCTCCAGACACATCCTGCTCTCCCAAAGTGTTTCTTTAATTGCTGTTCTAAGCACTTGCAAGAACCTCACTTGAAGCATTTCATGCATGCATTTTCATTCCCCTCGTTGCTCTAGGGCTTGCCCTCCCTGTTCCAGTGTATTTTGTTTTTTAGCCTGACCTATATCCTGTGAAGCCAGAACGTGGCTGAATACATCAGGCAGCCCAAGCCATTGAGCAGAGAGATCACTGACAATATTCACTGACACATCTTCTGCTACTTACAGCTTAAAAAAACCCCCATGAAAGTTAAGAATTGCAAGTGAAGGGACAAGTAGCCAGAACATGCAAAATCAGGCCATTTTCAGTGAGTATTCTCAATCTGTGGGTTAAATCTCTCCAAAAAATATGACAGTTGTTTGGTAATTGCTTTCACAAACACTAGATAGTCTTTTATTGAGGTAGTAATTGACAGATGAAAAAAAGGAGTCAAAAAACTAAAACCCAGGGCTGGTGGCAAATCACACTGCAGGAACAATGCCATATGTTTGGAAAGACAGCAGCTACAAACAGCACTCCTTCCCTCCTGAATACTGGAATCCTGAGTATATCCACAGGTATACATCGCTTCAGGAAACAGGGAAACAACTGGAAGAGAGCAATGAGAGTTTCCAGAGCTCCAGGAAACGTTGTCCATGGAGAATTTGGAAGGGTTGGGCTTGCCAAGCCTAAAAACCACTAATTCTCACACATACATCAGAGAATGAGAAACCCTTCACGTCCCCCGAGGGCAGGAGAAGATGTAATGTGCCTAAAATGGAGCAGCAGAGACTGATTTTCTCCCCTGACACCAGCAATTTCCCAACCAATTTAGACCCTTGGGAAAACTGTGTAAAGGGAAGGATAACTGAGCACTGTTACAGGTCAAGTGAGGCAAACTGCAAAGCTCTGCATGGGACACTTTCAGAACAAAATACGCCACTCAAAACCCATTTTAAATAGTAAAAATATTAAATATTTTAAAATATTTAAAATATTAAAACCTTTTCCATTTTTATATAAAAATAGATTTTTTTATTTACTAAAATATTAAAAATATTAATAGTATTTAAAATAGTAACCTCCACTTTGGGCCAACGGAATGAACTGGATTAGTTGCCAAAATTTTTTTTTCCAGTCTATCTTCTGTATTATTTAATATATTTTTTTAATACTGCCTGCCAGTTTCAGCCTAAGTGCTACTTGTGTGTGTTCAGCAGGAACAGCAGGGAGCTGGAGCTCCTCACAAGACCAGGGGACAGAGGAGGAGGTTCATGGTCATCACCTTCTCCACAGAAGCACTTGCAGACAAAGGTTCCTAAGGATTCAGCTGGCAAAACAGCAAATCCTCGTAGCCAGAAGGTATCAAAAATCGATGACAGATGTAACAAAACCAGAACCCAAGATACTTTGGCTATGGACATTTTTAACCACAGATAACAATCAAACCAACATACAAAACCCCCATCTAAAGCCAGTTTGGGATGGCTGTTTAAGTATAATGAACTCAAGATGCTGATTTTTTTTTTCCCCCAAGCATACAGTTTTAAAGTCCATTAATTCAATTTTTTTTTCCTTAAAAAATAAGGATCTGAACCTGAACATTTAAAGAAATACAATGGACAGTTACCAGCTTTGACTTTCACTGAGGACCTATTTCCTGTCCTTGAAACTCTCCCCTTAACCACCACTGTTTTCATTTGAATTCCCCCACATATTTAATTTGTTTACAAAATTCCTTTTCCTATTGTTATAGAGCTCTGATCTGTCACTCTTGTTTGGATCACAAGCATAACAGGAGCTGATATCAGCTATAGCTGCCACTCTACCACCATCAGCATTCTGCCTCCAAAAGTGGCTGTAAGATATTGGTAAGGAGATGAAACAAATCCACAATTTACCCATCAAATCTTGCAATAACAAGCAGGATGAAACAGGAGAAATTATTTTTTCTGCATCCCTCAGCATTCAGCTTACAGTCTGGAGCATGAGATGCACTTACTTTTAACTTCAAGTGCACATCTACACATTATTACGAGTCCTAAAACAATCTCTTTTTTTATATCCCACCTACTCAATCAAATTCTTGGCAAGGTGGTTAAAATTCTGAAACAGATAGGATAGGGGGTGGGGAGTGGGGAAGGGAAAATAGCAATAGGGACACTTTTCTCCCCAAAACACAAGTACATGAAGTACTAACTCTTGAACTCACTCTGCTCCATGCCACAGGCATACTGAAGAAGGCACATAGAAAAAAAAAGACATCCAAAACAACACCATTATTCTGTCCCAAGGACAACACAGGTGGACTATAATTTATCAGTGCCTCAAAACAGCTGCCTTTTATACATATAAAATAGGAGGCAAGATCCAGAACACACCCAGATCTCAGCTTCACACAGCTGTCTCATGCCTAGGAAAACAAATCAAACCCAAAAATCTCCTATTGGGTTACTTAGAAGTTCATTGAAGGCTTTCAAGTTTGGCTCCAAGCTGTAGCCAGCTCATCCAGACTCCTGCTTGGGATTGGATTCTCTGTGAGCCCAGCCAGCCCATCCCTCCTGCTGTCACAGCCACATTCACAGTCATGCAGGGGACTCCTTTAGCAAAGTCACCTGGCCTTCAAAGCAACCCTCTACAAGGGTCTGAGACCTCCTCAGCTCAGATCAGAGCTCTTGTGCCTGTAGCAATGCCATGAATATTTAGACCACAGGATGCTTTAGCAAGTCAGCCACTGGAAGGCTTTTCTGGAGAGCAGGCTCCAAACCCAGCCCTCTCCTGAACAGAATCTAAGACCTCTGGGACAAGTCAGCCCACACCTCTGCTCCCTCTCTGCACAGGCCTGTTTTGGGGTAAATTTGAAACACTTGAGGCAGGAATTGCATTTCATTGAATATTCACATGATTGGTTGTACAGTGTCACTGACATCCAAATACACCTCTGGCATAACCAAATACGTAACAGAACAGAACCTAACCTGGTTCTGTCAGGTCAGGTTATTCCAAATGGGAAAACTGAGGTACAAAAAACCCAAGGCATCTTGCTGAATATTCCTGTATCTGCTCACAGAGCTCAGTCCTGGTGGTTTAGGATTAAACCTGGGAAAGGTCCACGTGCAGATGATAAGTAATTCAGTAATAAGTGAATTAGCTATGGCAGAAAGAATTTCTGCTCAGGCTGCTCAAAGCCATCCAAAACAGAGGCTCTGCTTCCCACAAGGGCAGCGTGGGTCGCTTTTGTTCCCGTGCCACGTTCCCCTGTCACAATCTCCCCTCTCACTGCAGAGGAGGTGCTGTCCTCTGCTCCTGTCTGTGGTTCGAAACAGGTCTTATTCCAGTCAAATACAAGCTCTGTGCAACCTTTTTTCTTTTGCATTCTTTACATGGGGTCGTTTGGGGGGTTGGCTTGGTTGGGATGTTCTTGTGTTTGCACATTTTATGTGCAAGTTGGACAGTGCAGAGAGGAGCCATTCAGATCCAAATCAGAGCCTCCAACGTTCCTCTCACAGTTCGAGTTGGATCAGACTTTGGATGAAATGTGCCAACATTTCAAACTGCTCTCGGAAGATTTTAGCTGGAATATCTTCTGGACAGTAGCTGTTCCTGGGAAGTCCCCCTAATGCCAAAATTCCATAGAAATGCTTCCTGCATTGAACTACAGCCCTACAGCAGAGCTCCTTCCTCTAATGGATCTGAAATGGAAACCAACAGAAATGTTTCCTTCTTCATTTCCCTAAAGTGGATTCAGTATCGAGGCTGCATTTCCATTTGTTTTGTTTTAGTGGGCATGAAAAACAGACCCCAAAATCCCCTCCCTCCTACCCCCAAGAGCTCATGGACCTTTGCATACCCTCCTTACAATTTTTAAACATTTCATGGACTTTTCAGTCCTCATCCATGGCTCCAGTCTGTGGAAAAGCCTTCACCTGGGCAGTAACTTTCACTCAAGCAGTTTTGTAGCCTTCCAAACACCGAATTCTACAAGCAGCTATATGCACTGGAAAATTCAACTATCACTGAGAAAGCTTTTTTTCAACTGTTCATCCTCAGCCACCTCAGAGTACTCACTTCCAAACACAAACTCTGCTTCCTAAAACTGTAAATCATGCATGGCTTTGTAAACCTCAGGGACCATCACTGCAGATTTCCCAGCTCACATAAGCAGTACTGGACCTGGCTAAAAAGACTGCCCATGACTGAGCCTGGCTTTCAGATATGTTACTGATGCCTTTTCTTGGTNCTAGAGGAAAGTTATACAGAAGAGTATATATAAAAAGCAAAGAAAGCATCATGGCATCATTACAACACTCAGACCCCCTCACCAGGTATGTAACACTAATAAAGACCAGGTCCTCACAAATTAACATCAACTGAAAGTTACTGCACTGAAAACTTCACCAGATTTGTATCTTAAAAACGATTGGTAGAGTTGGAAAAGTCTGTCTCCAGCTGCATCTGCTTCATGCAGAAAATGCAAGGTTTTTTAACCTGATAAATTCATATGCTGTACCAGTGAGGGGATTTACCAGCCTGGGTTCAGAAGAATCATTTGTGATGGGTCATAATTTATATGAGTTCAGAGTATATGCACAAATAACATTTTATTCTCTCCATGCCCCACTCCTAGCTCTGCTACATTTTTTGCATTCATTTTGTGCTGATATAAACATGCCTAAATAAAAGACAGGCTGACTTCTTTTTCCAAGACTGTCAACCAAATGTATTCTTGCTTGTGCTGGTCTCTCAAACTAAAAATCAACAGCTGGGTAAAACAACAAAGCAAACTTGGACATGTTAAAACCATATTTTCAGTGTGTCTCTAGTGAACTTTGCAGAGGTTACAGTCAATATAAAGTACATAATTTTCATTTGATTTAGTTCCCCTCTTCTTTTTGCAAATAAATCATTATAAAGAAACAAGATTTTTATTGATGGCCCTCCTCAGTTTCCACAAGCCTGGGCAGCATAAACTTACAGGTCATGTTAATGTGGTTTTCTGCAGCCATTTGCCCAAATATTTTACATTTCCACTTTTGTATTTTCCAGATCATGCACAAACTTGAACCAACACTCACAGCCCTCACCAAATGCAGCTACTACAGTGCAATTACCCACTAACACAGACATGAGGGTCAAGTAATCAAAGGACCTGTGTAAGTCCATATACACCATCAGCAAAAAACTGAAAGGTCAGAACTGATGTGAGGATTCCTGCCTCGAGCTACAAACCACAGGCACAGATTCAGCCATTTCTGCATCTCTGAAAAACATCACCAATAATTTGTGATTGAAAAACTCAAATTTGGCCTTGTTTAACCCTGGGGTTTTTTTGTAGCAGGCATCAAATAAAGTTGCACAGACTCTGCTACCACAACATGCAGGGCAGAAAGGTGATATCCCTAACACAGCTCTGTGATGATCACACCTGGAATACCTCACTCAGCTCTGGAGAACTCATTTCCTGAATGGCAACAACAACCCAGAGGAAGATCACAAGAGAGCCATAAAAGTGTTAAAGCAAGCAGAGAGGGACTGACTTAGGAAGAGATTAAAAGAGCCATGGATGCATCAACTAAGTTTGAAGTAGGGGATGTGACAACTGTCTGCAAGTATTAGTACTGTCTGCAAGTAATAGTAATGCTTACTATTATTAGTATGCTAATACTAAGTATTAGAATTCTATAATACTTAGAATTATTATAAATACTAATAATTAAGTATTATTATTATTATCAACGTTAGCAAGGACAGAGAATCATTTTAGTGAAACAAAAGTTTACAGCTACAGGGAGCAGCAGTAAGTTAAAAATTATCAAAACATTTACTGATGAAAAGAATTAATTTTAATAGCAAAACCTACCAGAGTGTAGGGCAGACCTGGTAATATGCTTAACCAACACTACTGCTTCCCAAATTCTCATCCCTTAAGAACATAGAAGTTGTCAGTTAAACACTGAAGACTTTTTATTTTGGAATTCCTGCAGTGGAATATTCTACCCCTTGCTGGGGAAGTTTCACACATCCTTACCTCTGAAGCAGCACAGGTCAGGCCCATTGCTCTTGCACTTCCCCCAGGTAGTTTGGCCCAACTCAAGCAAACCTTGAGAGTCACCAATCCAGGGTTTTACCTCGCCCCTCTACTGGGGGCTGCCACGCCTTGGAAAAGCCAGCAAAGGGAATGGGAATGCTCGTGTCCCAGCCAGCCAGGCTCACTTCACTCTGTTTTTTCACCTGAATAACATCACAACATAGAACTACTGGGATCTGATTTACAGGATGATCCATATCTACGGATGAAAAGCACAAGGGAACCACAAATTTTGTTATAATAATGTCCTTTGTCTTGGGAAATGCTGGTTTTTTTCCCCCACCGTACTTTCACTACAGTTTTTAAAGGGTTCTATTTGTTCTAGTCTATTAAACCTGCTCATTTTTAAGAAAAGCAGTGGCTGTCCACTATATAAAACACGAGCACAAGCCATAAGTACATGGAAGGCCCATTGCTGGCTGGCCAATTTCCACGTATCCTAATATGGTTAAGAAAATGTTTGACTGGGGCCCAGAGCAGAGTGCCAAATTTAACAACTCTGCAGCGAGCAGAGTGCCACAGAGCCCTCTCTGCTTAGGCTCACTGCAGTTCCAGTGGCTGCCTGTTCACATGAACGAGTCCATAATTGTCCTTGTGCAGAGTTAGAGAACCCAAAGCCTTTTGTTCCCCCTGCCCTGCCAGGGGAGGTTCACGCTCGCTGCCCTACAAGGCTTTCGGGGACAGCACCTCATTGGAGTGTTTCCCTTCTTGGGCTAAATATATTGAGGAAATCCTGGGTATCCCAAGGATATAACAGAACATGCACTACAGTATGAGGCACTCTGGGTTTGTGTAAATAGCGAGGTTTTCAAGGGCTCCAACACAAGGAAACTCTTTCTTTTCCTTCTGCTGACGTACACGTGAGAGGTTTTACAGCCCCAAACCTATATGAAGGGAAGGTGTTTTCCTCGCTGTTTTGCTACCACTGCCATTTCTGAAACTTGGCAAGGTGCAGGCTGCTCACCTGCCTCTGAGCCCACTGCAAAATAAACCCTGCCCATTTGTGTTATGCATCTGCATTTCAGTCTTCCAAATCTCACTGGGCAGCAGTGGCTTAGGATTTTTGAAATAGCCAAGACAAAGAGTGACAGAGTAAATGAATTACACTATCCAGGTCACTCTTCAAATCACACTTCAGTCTTCCCCACTTATTCTTTGTTGTAATGCCACCAAAATCATTGCAAAGCCTGATAACAGAGATTTGTGGACAGAAGAAAAGGGGATTATTGAGTTTGTATCAGCGAAACAACTCACTTCAGGCCTTAAAAGAACAATGCTACCTTGATTATGCAAAAGGGTTAGCTAGCCTCTCCCAGATCATTTCCTATGAGATCATATGCAGACTTGGAAACAGAAGGGACTGGTTTCAGGAAGTTTGGAAGCCTTTTATGGATTATATTAACAAGGCACAGGCTGTTCCCTAAAACTGATTGTACATCAAATTCCATTGCAGCCACATGCCCTTGGTTGGAATGCTACAGCATATATGATAGCACCAACAGCCACCAAAAAAAGCAGCAATTCTGTCATTTAATCCATTTAATCCCTGTGTCCTTTTTTTTCTTTTTCTCTTTTTTTTTTTTGAGTACTGGGTATTAACTGTAATTTTTCGGGGTACAGATAGCATCCAACAGGTTACAGTGGGAAATCTCTTCAGTTCTCTAAAGTTTCAAGTATCCTACACACTCCAGCTACAACTTTTTACAGAGTTGAATACCTGTCTTACATCAGTAGGAATAAACATTTTACAGAGTTAAATACCTGTCTTACATCAGTAGGAATGAATGTTCAACTGCAAGGTTTTGGAATGATACCTAACAGCTATTAGAAGTCAGTTTTACTACTTCTTCTCTGGCAAGTACTAAAAGAAAAAACACATCTACACAAAAGCACATCAGTGTCTGAAAAACACTTTTTCTTGCTATTTGAGGCCTCAGCTAATGTATTTATTACCAAACATTTTCCAGTCAGTTGAGTAATAAATAAACTGTACAATAAATGTACAGTTATTGTACATTTATTCTTGATACAGAAAATCAGAAAGCACATCAGAAACTGCACTCCTTTTCCAAGAAATAATGCTGTGCATTTTCTTATTTTTCAGATTTTTACAGCTAGGCATTGTTTTTCCAGGGATGCACATGGATGGTGCAGATGCCTGACATCCACCAGCAATGCCCAGTGGTCCAGCAGACTCCTGTGTCTGTAGAGACACCCCAAATGCTGTGCTTCTGTTTGGAAGTGTCACAGCACTCACAGAGCCCATGGCCTTCAGGCTCTTCAGCAAGGCTTATGTCTCAGCTGGGTTTCATGTTAACTCTTTGGTGATATATAAATTGCATGCTGAACTTTGTAAGAGCTACACTGTGAGAGGCTGAATTTCACAGTGGGAGGCAAACTGACCTGTCCATGGAATTAGATAACACTCACCTGTTTATCAGCAATGAGACTGGCAGATTTAGTTTTCAGTGCAAAGTAACACAACGTTTCCAAACAGCATCTAAGCAAAGTCATAATCTTCCCTCCTATTTTACAGATGAGGGAAGAGAGGGTGAATGAATTGCAGTTCCCTGCCCAAGCCCAGCTGCCCAAGAGCAGCACCTCTTGCTCCCCAGCTAAGTGCTCTCCCCATGGGGCTGCACTTTCTCCTGCCACCTCACTGATCCCATGGCTGGAGAACCAAAACATTTAGCAAGAACATCCCCCCCAGCATTAAACTGCCATCTCTTACTAGAAATAAGACACATTTTGGTTCTTGTTGGGACTGGAGAGAAACAAGAGGCACCTGAGCCTGAGAGGAGTGAAAACCTCAAATTTATTATAATTATTTGCTATCTGTTTAATAATGCTGTTCTCTGTGCCAAAGAAGATGCAGCAATTAAAAGACAACCACTGCCTTTGCTTAGTTTTGGGAATAACTGATACAATCTCCCAGGAATCCATCCTTAGAGCCTTGCCCATCACTATTTATAACAGAGTAAATATTAGAGGATTCACATCTTCTGCCCTGAAAAAACAAGACCTTTGGCCTTAACATTTCTTTGGAAAGTGTTTCAGAGAAGGCTGTTGCTCTGCAGCAATGTTTCCTTCCATTAAAATTCCCTCTTAAAATATATGGCCCAAAGGAGGAACACTAGACCTCAAATATACCACAAATATGGACAAGTCTGCCTGCAGGCATTTGGAGGCTGGGAATTTGCCCAAAACATTATCCTTCAAGAATTAACCAACTCTCTGTCAGCATAGTTAACAGCCTCAAAAAAAAACCCCAATTTACTCTGACATGCCTTTGTCAGGACAGCTCACTAATTGAATATTGCACTGTTTATCACTGCTTAAGGTTTAATTATTCCCAAGGACTGAAACTGGAGCCTTTATAGAGCTGTGTGCAAATAAAAAAGCTGTGTTTGGGAGCCAATATTGCCCAACAAATTCACTTTTAGGTTTCTGTTCTCCTGGCTTCAGCCCAGCTCACCCTGCCTCTTCTTTCCCTCGTCTCCTGACACAATCTGTGATGGCCAGAGGCCAGAGGAGCAGGCAGTGTTTAGCTGACCACAGGAACTCAGTGTGTGCTCAGGACTCTGCTCTGCTTGGCCACTTGAATCTGCCTGTGAACATCAGTCATCATAAAAGGTGAATTTGGTAGAACTTTTGGTAGAAAGGTGAACTTGAGAGGAATGGTACCGAGGCAACAAAACAGAGAGACAGAAATTCACTGAAAGTGAATGAAGACACAGCAGCCATCAGCTCTACCACGTGTATGGCCATAACTCCTTGGGATTCCTACAAACGTTCCCCTTACAGGAAAAGTCAACATCAGATCAGATCAAACCATGCAAAACACAGCCCCTGATAGTGACAGTCACTCCAGAGAGGTGTTCAACAAGGCAATGAAACCATTCAAGGCAAGTCCTTTCCTCACCTCCTCATGAAGGTTGGCTTCTTCACTCAAGTTTTGAATCCTTTTTGTTTTCCTTAGTTCTCACTACTAAAACTCTATATTTTAGTAGTATTTTATATAAATGTTGCATCCTTTTGAACCACTGAATTTGCTAGGCACGACATCATAACCCCCACCTGTGCAGTCAGAATGGAGTTTCCTCACTCAGAGCAATTTGGGCTAAACAGCAATTATAAAATAAGTACAGCCTGGGAACATTTATTATTATTATCATCATTGCTTAGCAGGGCTCCTATCAAGTGCTGAAGCAACAGTCTTCTGAAAGGCAAATTTCCTCCCACCTGGCAAGCAGGATTTTTTTTTTACATGTCCCTATCAAACTAAAACCAGAACACCTGGGGAATAGAGAGTCATTGACTCTGCTGACATATTCAGCAACATTATTATCTTAATGACATATAATGGTCTCCATATTCATCACCTTTCACCAGGAGAAAGCCTGGTGTGGCTGTTGAGCCGACCCCATTACCTCAGTCTGTACCCTGTGTGTGCAGAGATGACCACATGTAGGGTTAATGACAAAGACACAAGAGTTAGGCCTTCCCAAGGGAAAAACACCCCCTTCCCCATTCAGGTAATTTCCAGGAACCAGGAGATTAATGTGGAGCCACAACATGGAAAAACGTCTCAGTGTTTCAGAGAGTTGAATTACCATGCACGTACTTACTTAGAATCCTTAGCACTAAAAAAAAGGGGAAAAATCAAGGTGGAAAATTCCCAAATATACAAGTAATTTCTGGCAGTCAGTTTGATCAAGGACTACCACAAATTGTCTTCCAAAGTAGGATGATCACTAACCCAAAACAACCTCTTTCCATACCAGACTCTGAGTTTCAAAGGAAGCCAAACTAACACTAAAGTGCAGCTCATGATAGCAATTGTCTCAATTGAACAAGATACAGCTCCAGACCAAAAAAAAAGCATAAACAGCATATATCTCACCAGGTATGATGACCCTGAGCCTGGAAGAAGCTGCCTCTTCAGCTCCCAAGGGATTCTTTGAGTAACCCAATGGTTCTCACAGGCACTGGAAAGATAGAAGTGTTTATGTGGGGGGATGAAGAGGGCACCAAGAGCAGAAAAACTTTGCAGTCAGGATGATTTAGAAAGCAAAACAGATCTTGATCACTGCTGCAGTTTCTAGATACTCTTGCACCACTGAGTAAACTGACTTGCTGCTCCTTTTCTTTCTCCAGTGACTCCTCTGCGAGGAAGAAACTCCCAGGCAAAGAAAGGGCAGACTGCTCTGTGCACCTCAAAAAGAGTGGCTTCCACCTGCAAGGAAAACTGCTCCTTTCACCTGATCCTGCTGCCACGGCTGTAACCCAACCACAGTGCAATGCAACCCTGAGAACAGCCTGGGAAGCACCAGCAACAGAACTGAGAATTTTAATACCCAAACTACACCCATTACTATGGAGCCAAACCTGATTATGCCCCCATTAATCACTCTGGGGGAAAAAAATCAGAGGGAATTCCCTATTTCTTTTGGCTGTTGACCAGCAGAGTTTCTTGATTGCTGGCTGCCTCCAGTCTAAGATGCAAAAATGTTTGGTTATTTGTGCAGAGCTGCTGGATTGCATTTCCATGGGTTCCACTGACAGGCTGTTTGCCTGCCTGTGCGTGTACTTTGACTGCAGCAGTGACAGAACAGCCACCTTCAAGCAATAGCTGCAATGAATGGTAACTTAGACAGCATGTGGTGAGAAAAAATTGCCTCAGGGGGAGAGCTGGAGGGAATTCTTGAGAGAATAGACTCACATCTCCAATTTGGAGTAACTAACCCAGCTGGGAAAGCTGCTCAGAGGCTCTGCTGACTCCCATCCACTTCCATGTTCAGAGGCAGTAAAAAAAGACCATTTTCAAATGTTCATACACTCAGAAGACAAAACGCTGTAGTTACAAGGTGCAGAGAAATTTCCTTTATCTGTTAAACCAGATAAAGATACCAAAAACAACCTGGCTTCACAATCAGCTTTTAATTAGACAAATGGAGTTTACCTTCCCACCTAATCAACACAATCAGCAGGTGGGTTTAAGAGTCTTCATTAGACTCACTGGCTTGAGCAAGAGATTTGGCTAAGCCTTGAAAAAATACATCATGCTTTTGCAAGTCACAGTACAATTTTACACCGTTTCTTCTAAATCCAGAAGCAGAAGTGTCATGGGCAGGGAGGTTGCTTATCTCAGAGAATTTTGAGGTGCTTGTTTCCATTTCAGACTGCCTGCCAAAGGAGGTTTTTGAAGGTGGTGTGTGATGGAATGAAGAGGGAGGCAAAGTCTCCTCCACAAGTGCAGCACTGTGCTCCACCATGGCTAAACACAACTTGTACCCTGCTGTTTTACAAAAACAGCAAACACCTTTGCTGCCCCAAAATCACTGCTGTGTCCATCTCAGATGGCAGCACCTCCAGGAAACTATTGTGGACCTTCCCAAGACTGTATCACAGTAAATACTGAACAATCCAGTTTTTCCTGAGGTTTGCCAAATCCAGCAGATCTGGTGAAAGGAACACAGGTTCTCTTTAGAGTAAATAAATCCAGATTACAGGACTACCTCAGCCTTAATAAAATCCCCATTAAAGTCAGCTGCAGTTGCATGTTCTGACCCAGAGAAAGTCCAGATCTATCCTTCCATCAATAAAATGCAAAACTGCTCCAATCCCTAATAAAATCCAAGGACTGACATGCCATTCAGGAGTCATGAGGTGATCCAGTTCTTTCAAGTAGAAACTCGGTTTTTACACCTCTCACCCTGCTTAACTTACTGTAGCTGTGAAAAAAAATGCCCCATCATTTACAAACAAAGCAGAAAACATAAATTCAAGGGTACATCACAGCACAGTTAAACAGCTTGAAGTTGTGTAACCTCCTGACTGCTGAGATGTTCTGCAGATAACGCTCTGAAGGTGGACATTAATCAGAAGAACATCTTGTTTTCTTTCTAAGGCTTTCATTTAGCCTTGTTTCCTGTGATACCTTCACACCGAGTCGTTCCTAAGTGCTCTCATTCACAGGGTACTTAAGTGTTCCTCACCAACCAAACAAGATTACTCACCTTCTTTAAGTGAGGCACACGTTTGTTGAAGGAGAGCCAAAACATACACACACACTCATATTCCTGACCAAGGACATGTTTTTCTTTCATGGGCTGTTTTTACCCTGTAGTCCTAAGCACAGTACTAAAAAAAAAAACTTTTAACACCATAATTCATTCTGCCAAAGATCTTGAAGAATTCCTTATTGAAACAAAACTCATTAATACATTTCAGACATTTTCCAATGCACACTCTGTGATTCTATGATCTATCAAGTGAAATACCATGAATGAGCAAATAACAAATAACAACTAGGCATGATTTGAGCCAGAGGAATTTTTTAATCCACCTGCTGATATACTTTGATACTGTTTCATACCATGTAGCCTGCAAAATATCAAAGTCAAGGGACACCAATAACTAAAAAGCTTCTATCAAATTAATCTGTTTGGTTCATACTCAAGAAATCTCTGGATGACACACCCAAAGAAAAGGTGAGACAATTACCTTGCACTTCGTTCTTAAGAGGAGAGCAAAGAGCACCACAAATGAATTTACCTTATTATTTACCTCATTATTTCTTCAATCTCCTATACACCATCTCATCCTATTTACTTACATACTGATCAACTGATTACCAGCTGGGAGAAATTGAGGTTTGAGTACCAAACCCAAGCAGCTGTGGAAATAGAAACCTTCTCTTCCTCTTCAAGGAGTCAGTACTTTCATAACTTTCTAACTAGAGATAGCTACTTCCACACAGAGTAGTAGACCATTTAACATTTTATAAGCAAACTAAATCATGTTTTTCCATCATTCTTTCCCCAATGTGAAATTCTGTTCTCTGTAGGAAGGGGGAAATGATCATTATCAGAAATGTTTCTCACAGAGGGCAATCCTCATGGCCCTGCTCCGTGGGATTAAGTGTGGGAACATTTAAATGGTAAAGCCTGCATTAGCAAGCAAAAATTGAGGGCTACCTATTTCCAGTCTATTGGAAAAAGCTTGATCCTCTTTTCCATAGCCTAAACAAAGACACAAAATGCCTGATTTCATTGCAACACTCAGGAAATGGCAAAAACTTTGAATTTTGTTTGACCAAAGCGCTGAGGACAACTCTCCCCATTATGTCACAAACATTTAAAAACCTACAGAAATCAAACCTGGATTTCTGAACATCTTTGCAGCCCTGGATCAGGGCTGTTAAAGCAGGAGGCACGAACAGCAGCCAAAACACTCATTGAAACCATATCAGGTATGGCACTGATTCAGAGGAAAGCATTGGATGTGCTGAATTATCCTGCTTCCTAGCAATTCTGGCTGCAGAAGTTCCCAGGGATTACTTGGCCTGGTTTTATTCAGCCCCCAGGATCAAAAGACATTACAACCCAAGTGGATCTGGGCTGCAGACATTTTAAAGGAGACAAATGGCAAAAATATCTCTTTCAAAAACATCATCTTCCATTTACAGTCACCTCCAGAGACAACATGAAAACCACCACCCACCACAGACAGCAGCACCTCTTTTGGTGCCCTTACAGCAAGCTGCCCACAGCCCAGAACCACACCTATACAAAAGCACACTTGAAATGCTCCATAGGGTCATCCTCAGATTCAAATTCCCAACTCTTCCAGCTGACCAGGCTGAAGACTGAAATTTGACAGAAAGGGGTCACAGGTTGCAGCTTACAGACTTCTCATGTGCTCTTGAAAATCACACTTAAGGTGTCACTATTCATAGGATATATACATATATATAGAGTCTATATGGTGTATATACAGTAGATATACACTATATATAGTATATATATAATATATATACTATCTATGTGTATATGTACAGTATATGTAGTATATATACTATATATACAGTATATGCAGTAGATATATAGTATATATACTATATATGTATGTATATGTAGATATGTATGTATGTGTGTATATATATGTATATATATGTGTATATATATATGTGTGTACATATATGGTCAAAGGGACACAGTTAAAATGGAGAAACACTAATTCTGGGTGTTTTAGCAAGATAGCTTCTTTTACACTCTCATTTTACCTACAAAAATAAGTCCCTGAGCTCCTCCTCTAACAGCATTTGAAAGAGACCTAAAGCAGTTTTGTCTGTTACTTGAACCAGGGCAGCACTTGGTTTTTCACAGCATTTTTCACTACTGCTGAGACAAAGCACAAAAAGCCTTGCTCAAAGTACAGCTTTGGTCCCTTTCATGACTCAAACACGAAGCTGAATTTCTGACAATTTGTGTTAACAACAATTTGATGACAACCCCACATGTGATATTCCACTATGTGACAGGGAAAAAAGTAAGGCAGGTTCTGTTGTTTCCTTGGCAGCACACAAAAACACAGCACACGTGTGAGTGCTGCACGTGCAGACAAAACCCTCTTTTAGAATCTTGGATCAGACATTTTGGGTTAATACTTCCACCACCCACCTGTCTATCCTACTGCCTCTATCAATTCTGGAATCAATCATCAACATAAACACTGGCATTTTAGAAAAGGATGGCTTTTCAAGGATCCTTTAATTCCTCCATATATTTATTCCAAAGAAGGTCATGTCCTGTTTTACTTATTTTTCACCCCCAACATTTTTTGCTCCATGTTTTTCTTCATAGGAGACTGAAAGATAGAGATTCTGTGCATTTTTGTGGGACAGCTATATTGGGCAGACAGCCAACTCCTAAGCCAGTATCAGCAGCAAATTTATAGCTCAAAGAAAAGAAAACTCTGAAGAGACAGGAGTTTGTGGGACAGAGGTTTTGTTGGGTTTTTTTTTCCTTAAAACTGCAAAACTCTTCTGACAAGTTTGTCACCAGGCTCACAAAGGAAGAGTAGAATTTAAAGCATCATCTGCTCTGGAGGATCTCTGGTACCCAGTCACACCATGCTGAACCCTCACCTACACCCCAGTCCCTGAGGTTATTAACTCCAAATTTGGTACACAGCACATCTACTGAGTGCTTCCTTTAAACTGACTATCAGTAGCCTGTGTTATAAACCACATAATTTTTACTCCACCACTCGTTTTCTTAACTTAGTTCTCTTTAGGTTCAATGTGTGTGGATGTAAGGAATAAAATACAAGCCAAACAACATTTCACCCAGACTGAGACTTTGCTACAAGGCTGAAAATCGACCCTTTAAAAAAAAAATAGGTTTTGGAAGCAAAGGTTTTCTGACAGGCATCAGGAGGACAATTAGAGTTCTACAAGTGGGGAATGCACTGAGCATCAAATACTTGATTTTGACAAATGCTGTGCTGACAGCACACACCCAGCACAGCTTCCTGTCAGGCTGAGAGCTGGATGGGGCTGAAGGTTGTGTGGCAATGTGAAGGCACAGCACAACCACAACGCTGTCAAAGCCACCCACTAAAAGAGATAAAACCCAAAATCAGGCAGCAAACAAAGGGCAAAGCCTTAAAGCTCATTGTTGCAGAGCAAGGAGGAATGGCTGGGCAAGCAGACACGGAGCATCCACGGATGTTCACTCTGGATGAGACCCCTCTGCCCTCAGCTTGTCCCCAGGCACTGCAGCAAGGGAGCCAGCAGTGGGACACTTTCCCTAAGCACAGCTCCTGGTCATTCCCAGCAACCAAGCAAAAACACAGCCCAAACTCCCCTCTTTCCATTTCAGACTGGAATGGTTCACATGGCTTATTAATGCAACATGGGGAAATGTCAGAATAGAGAGAGACTCTTTCACAGAATCCCACAGTTCCAGGAAAAACCCCAAAGACAGGCTCCTACAGCAACCAGCAGCAACTAAAAACATGCTTCATGCAAAAGAAGGCAGCATAGAACAGATATTTTGTATTTCAGCAAACCAAAAAATTGTGTCTCAGAAAGAGGGGAGAGAAGAAAACAGAAACAACATTTATTTAAAAAAAAAAAAAAAAACAGATCTACTGAAGAAAGTTTATTTTGAGACATTTTAGTTGAAATATGTTGGGGAAAATATTGGAATGAGCCACTTGGAAAAAAAAAACGCAGTACCAACAAAAAATACTGCATCTTTTTGATTTGGTAGGAGTCTACTTTATTCCACTGATTTTGAGACGTGTTTAAGATTCCATAGGTTTAGTATTACATCATTGATGGTTCATAATGAAACTCCAGGCAGTAGCAAAAAAAGATTTAATGGTAGTACCTCACCAGGTATGGATAGGGGGCCCTTTGAGCAGATTTACTGATAGGAATGTTGAACATGGGTTAAAACAATATAATTGTCTGGCTCACTTGTGCATGCTAAAATGTCACATGACAGAGCACAAGTTATGCTATTACCTGAATCTACCTTAAGAAGTTAATTTAATTCCACCCTTTGCTGGATTTTTCACAAGATTTGTCACTTGCTACAGCTCCATGATGCTGCCAACCCTTGCAAAAAGCATTTTTCCTGTTTTCATGTCCCATCCATCTCCCTGATGAATAATATTTTGATGGTTTTAGTAACATGTTTGATGTTAGCTGGACTGGGAGATCAGTGCCCTTCAAAGCACAGCGTGACACAGTGGACAAAGCACTTGGCTGGCATCACCTCCAGTCTGGTGCTGTCACAGGAATCATTTCTCTTCTTTGTGCTTCACTTTGTCAGAGTGACAAAAGGGAAAACAATGCCAAACTCCTCTGTAAAGAACTCTGAGATGCACACAGAAAAAGCTTGATCATAAAGCCATTTTACACTACACAAAGAAGGTAACTTTAAGATTTTTTTAAAAATAAATACTAAGAAAGGTACTTAACACCTTGCAGCTACATGCACAGGGTTGAAAGTTTTTCAGAATCATCACCTATTTTGTGCAGGTAGATTACCTGAGTCTGGGAAAGATGATCTACTGGAGTCCAACACCATATAAACTGGCAATCGTTGTATAGGAAATTTTATGAACTCCAAGATATTCACTATAACAACACTTGCCTTGGGACTAAAATACAATTTTATACAGTATCTCAAACTGTTGCTTTCATAGCTGCCCAAGAAATAATCCTGATTAGAGCTGTTCAGTTTCACGTTTTCATGCCAGAAGCAGATAAAGAAAGCAAAACATTGCAGAAACACCAAGTTTAAAAAAAGTCTTTGGAACAATGTATTTGTAGAACCACCTTTGCTTTAAAACACAGGACAGGACTATGCTGTCAGGTCTGGAACAAGTCATGGATAATCCCAGGCTGGCATTTGAGGACCAGGATAAAACAGAAGAAACAAATGAGTTGTTGAAAATTATGTCACAACGATGTTAATTATGGGTCCCCCAGTGATCCACGTCCCAGGCATCAGACAGACCTGAGCTCACAGCAGCTTCTCCCATCAGGGTCGTGACAATGCTGCCGAGATTCACACCTAAGAAGGTGCTTCCACCCAGTGGAGCTACTCCTCACCTCTGGGATGCAGGGAAAGCACACAGCCCAACTCGGATCCTGCAGCTCAGGCTCCCACACAATTCCATTCCCATTTTGTGTGAATTTCAGGCAAGCACAGCATGCAGATCATCGTTATTTGGCTTATTATGAACACATAAAAGAGAAAGAAACCCAAGCACAGAAAAAAAACTTCTGATGCAGAAAAATGTGCGTGGATGTGCATGAGAGCAAAAAGGAGAACTCAGCAGACCCCATCTTTCGCTCTTCAAAGGACTTAATTTTGGTTAAAAACTGATGTAAGAGAGAAGATATGAATCCCCTGCTAAGCTCACAATTAGTGCCTTGCTGTTTTGTGCAGCTGAACAAAACTGTATCTTTAGATGAATTTTTTTGGAAAGCTTTTAATGATTTTGGCTGCCTGTATTAAGCTGCTGTAAGGTTTGATTTCCAGGGTAATGACAGCCAGGTCTAAAATATCCTAATCAGACATCCAAGAACCAAGGCCTTTCAAAAATAACTTGGAAAAAAAACCCTGCCCTTTCTTTTGGCATCTTGTCTTTGACAGAAAGCGTGTCCACTTGCCAAATTAAGGAGAAATATGAAAGAACAAACAGACCCTTGACCTATAGCCAGACTATTGTTATGCATTCCATGACTGTGTCACAGTGTAAAACATGAGTTTAACAAGACTGGTTGGGAGCTTTCTATTATGCATGCACACTCATTCTGGCGATTTTTATGAGGTTTTTTTTGCTCAGCTGGTCCATTTTACCCTAAAGGAATGCAGCAGTTACATGAAAACTCACCAATTTCTGTGCAGAGTTCTCCCCCCTGCCAACAGTGACAAGTCAAAATAAGCAGGTCTGAAATATTTCTCTGTTAGAATTACTTCACACTGCACTGACTGACACAGCATTCAACTGGGATCAACCCAAAGCATCAGGCACACCAAGGTGTGGAATGAAAATGCCCTGCATTTGTTCATTAAACATTCACACAGGATTCACAGAGGTGAAGCAGCCTAGGGAGCTGGACATCCAGCGAGTGCTGGTGTATTATGGCCAGAGATCATTGCTAAAAACAGTCAACAGCCAGAAAATCAGCGAGTCTGCCAAATCTGAGGACTACAACTGGATAGGAGAGAAGCTTCATCATCAGTTTCAACAAGGCCAAAAACTCAGCATCTGTTTCTTACGTGCTTTCGCTTTTCTGAGGAATCACTAGAATAGCTTCATTTCTTGACTTTAAAGGAGTCACAAACACTTATTCCAACCATATTTTTTAAGTCTTTTTATGTGTATATAAAGAGCCTGTTGTCCAGTAAAATCTACTCTTAAATCTAACTTCTGTGGTGTTTCATAGGCAAATTGTTTCATGAGCTGCTCCAAAATTCAGGGAAGACTTTCCATCAGGCTCTTCATCGTGTGACTACTGAAAACAAGTGCTGCTAAATTACACCTTTACATCTTTGTTTCTGTAAAGCAGCCAGAACCATCCATGTCATGGAATGGAGCTCAAGGACTTGCCTGCTCTGTGGAGCCTCAGACTCCAGCTTTATTAACCTGACCACAGCTCCTTGGAGGACTTCTTTCCATTGGAAGTTACGAAAATAAACGTAAAATATATGGGTACACATCATAAAAGTGAGGTTTTGTTTCATTTTAGACTACGAGATTAAAAAAATCACGCCATGAAAAATAAAATGGAACTTACAAACCCCTAAACAATAAAGGGTTATGCACTATGGAGCTGTTTCTGGTCAACTTCTCTCATAAAAGTGAAAAAGGCATCAAAAAGTACCAAGTCAGCATCTCTGATATTTGTCAACTTCTCTATACCCTCTTCCTGAATGCAGCAGTTGCCTATATTGGGGTTGTTTTCCAGTGGACAGGAAAAGACCCCAAAAAATTGTCAGGTAACTGGACATGAGCGAGGTTTCTGATTTTCCCTTTCCCATTCCAAGAGTAAATTAAAACAAAATCTTCAAGCTCACTATACTTCAGTCTGCATAATCCAAATGATGTTTTCGATGAGCTTTGGCACAAAACTCACCTTTGAAAAGATCCTGGAGACCTTTTACATGAAGTGTTTTAACACGTGATTTACATTATCAACGACACTTCACCAAATGTAAAAGGGCTCCATATTTGAACATGAGATTATAAGTGACCTTTTTTTCCCAATGAGCAAACTAACTGTGTACTTGAAAGGCTGTGGTCAGCTTTAACTTCTGACCCCCAAGTTTCTGGGGATATTTACCTGATGCCATGATGCTTTTTTTNAGCGTTCCAACAAAACTGTTCATTACGTTGCACACCTACCACAGCACCAGATGGCTTTTCCCACATGACCAAATAACTTGTGTCAAAATTTAACTGCCTTACGTCAAAACCAGCAAACTTCTATTTATCTATAAATGCTAACAGTTCGAAGAGAAGGAAAGCACAATTTCAATGATCATTACTCCTCAGTTTACCAAACAGTGATGGTCTGCTCAAGAGAAACTTGCATTCTCTATTTGTAAACTGAGCTATTCCTCAAATTTTCCATCCTCAAGGTACAGTGACAGTTTTTCTTTCTTCTCTGCTTTTAAGACAGTACAGACTGACTTTCACACTGGCTCTCCACAAGTGAGAACTTCCTGCACTGTAAAAAAAGGTCTCTCTTGAAAAATGAGTTCTTGCTTAACTGAATTCACTTTGTACAGCAAGAAACTCCCAAGAGGCAATAGAACATTCTCAAATTCCAGAGCTGTGGAAGGGTTGTAATTGTGGCTCCATCTCTCAGTGTCAAAATGAACCCAAGACAATGAAATCTCCCCCCTGGCAGGAGGGACAGGACTGCCCCATGGCTGAACGAGGATGCATCACTGCTGTCCCAACTCTACGTGCACGCAAAACAGAGCCTAACTGGGCATGACAGAAACATCACCAGTAATTCACAGCAGCAATTGTCAGTATAAAACAGCAAAGGGCCCACTCAGACAGAGAGGATGAAGCCACTCTCTCACTCCCCTGATCCTGCAGCCATGGAAGATGAAATATGTCACACGAGCTGGCCAGCAGAGATAAAATTCACCTGCTTCCTGGCACTGGTGTCAAAGAGCTCGAGAAACAGACTCCACAAGACCTCTATGCTTGCTGCTGGCCAGTCTTGCTCCTCCAGGGCCATTCTTTCTGCTCAGCTCTCCCCCATGATGTACACAGGCATTCCCAGCAGGCAGCAAGAGCCCTAAATGCCAAGAAAGGGCAACCCAACTCTTGTGTTCAGTCACACCCAAAACGCCGCTATCATCGTGGCCATCAGCCACGGAATTCAAAAATTTGAGTCCTAGACATTTGCCAGAGGATACAGAGGAAAATTTGGAAGGGAATGGTAGGTCTGCCAAATTGCAGGCAGTACTTTACTCATTAGATAACCCTTTCTCTCAGATCTCTTTGTTATTGCATCTGGGGGAAAGGGAAAAAAAACCACCACATTTATGCAGCTTTAGTAGTACAATTCTGCTTCTGCTGTCTGAGAGATGTTAATGTCACCCATAAATCTCCATGTTTTACTAATGGCATCATATATCTTCCCAGGCATTTCTAATTCACCCCTCGTTGTGCTATCTATGTACTTTATCACACAGGGTTACTCTCTGTCAGGTATTAATATTAAGAGACGGTGCCTTGTCTTTCATAGGAAAGTACATGCTCTTATCTAAATTGCTGAGACTAATAACTTGAAATATTGTCCCTGCAAACACGCTTGAATGGTGGATATTCAGATAACCAGAGCTTCTTATTTTTTTCTTCTCCCCTTTCCCTCCCAGCAAGTGAACATAAATTAAGCCTCCACAGGAGTTAACCCAAGAAGAAGCTGCATTCCCAGTCTGGAGGCAGGCAAGGACCAAGGTACCAAGGTAATTCATGTCCCATCTGACTGGGACCACACCAGGCAGGACTCCCAAAGGTGCCAGAATCCTTTTTTCCCCCAGCAAACCCCTGCCTGCACAAACACGAGCTGGGAAACTGAGCTGCTTTCCCCCTGGAAGTTTCTTCACTGCAAGTAAACATCGTTGTACACAGTCCCTACTGCTTAATCCATCTGGTGGGCTCTGTGCCTTGAAGCTTGGATACCTGACAGCTAAATTGTTTTCAACTGATAACTGGCCCAAGGATGCCCCCTCTGCTTATTATTTCTTTGATCCAGATAAGCCTTGGGTTGTTTAATCAGTCACAAAGCTCAAGCAGAAAGAGAGAACACTGGAAAGCCTTACAACCCCACATACTTAATTTAGCCTAAAAGTAATTTCTGGGCAGAAAGGGAAAATTTAATTAACTCTTCTCTATAAAAATGTATAGTAAGATGTGTAGCAAGATCTTATACATTCCTTTGAAGTTTGTCATACATTCCTGAATACCTCTGACAGCCTTAGAAGTTATGTGTCTGCTTCTGATTAGATAATTGAAATAAATCTACACCAAATAAATTCAGATCTCTTAAAATAAACTGCAGAGGTGCATGAACTTTGTAAAATGCACGTAGTACTTCGACCAAAAGGCACTTCTGCAAAAATCAGCTATCATGAAGGAATTTATTTCTCTATTTTTTTTCATGCATGGGGTCTGCAGCTAGTGTCCAATCTTAATCCAGACTTAATTCCAGTCAGTATCAACTACAATTATGTGAACTGCAAACCACTGACCCCCAGGGAAATAATGTCTTTTACACTTAGTACTTTCTCCATTTCACACCTAACAGCTAAATGCTCATTAAAAATGACAGATAGCACTGTGTCAGTCACTTACTCCAAGCCCAGCAAATATTTGCCTGCTGTTTCAACTTGAGACAGCACTGTCAAAGCTGACTGAACCTAGAGGGAAGAGCATGTGCTCAGTCTCAATTCACTGCTTCCAACCCAACAAGCCACCAACCAATCGTGTTGCAATACAGTTTTGGCCAGACTACAAAGCTTGGAAAGGGGTGGGGGTGTGTGTGTGTACATATATA